>JBAMJV010014351.1:0-12596 GCA_037951105.1 Echinarachnius parma
AGATATGTGAGTCGAAACGCCAACAGAGGTGTAGACTCTTTCTTTTTTGTAAACAATACAAACGATTATACATGTTTATAAATTATACAGTGATCTATCTATCAGTGTGGGCCCTGTGGGGACATTATCCATACAGTATTATGGTATAATTTATCCCCCACATGTAATTTGGATGCAACTTGCAAGGCTGGGGAAAACAGGTTTCCTCTCAAAATGGCTTTAAAAAAATTAATTCTTGTGATCCTAATGAATGCAAGACGATAATACGCCAACGGCGGTCTGTACTTAAATCTGAAGAAGAAGACGTAAGAGATTTGTAAATTGTGTACTAGTACTAAACATACTTACAATACTATGTTTATCATGTTTTATTATTCTTTTGAATGTAATTTGATAATGATTCCTACATGTGTATAGAATAATCATAAATGATTGGAAAGGAAGAAATAATGCGTTGCTTTAAACAATCTTCCTCCCTTGGCTCCCCCAAATGATAAAAGGCATGGGTCGAAAAACTGTCTCCGCCCTCAGGAGTCAAACCTGGGTCTCCGGCTTAGAACGCCGACGCCTTCACCACTAGGCCACAGAGACTTTATGATTGTTCTTTGCAAATTATTTATATATTTAGGAAGAACCTGAAGCTGTATGAATTGGTCCCCCTTTCACTTGTATCTAATGTCCCTTTAAACCGTTCCCTTTGAGAGTCTGAACTCTCGATCCGTAGACTTTGTACACAACCCACCCGGTTCCCGTAGTCAAGGGGATAAAGACATCTCTCTCTAATCAACACATGACCGTATTAAAATGTTCATTATTGCTATAGTGGATGTCATCCAGGATACTCATTAATTTACAAAATATGTTATGAACTTGGCATAGTGTGGTCAGACTGATTGGGGGGCACACCTTATGTATTTCTTTATTTAAACAAAAATTTACCCATTTGTTTTGTATTGTTTTTCTCAAATTATTGGGGGTAGGGCAGGGTATGTGCCCCCCGTGCCCTCCCCCCCCCCCCCCCCCCCCTCCTGGTAGCTATGCCACAGGTTATGATGTTCACGCTAGGTATACAAGCTTAGGCTCTGTTTGCCTTACATTCATTGATGTCAGTGGAATTGATTTGTTCTTTTTATTTCTCTATTCTATAGGCCTTGGTGATAAAGAACAACAGTGGATACAATTGGCAGATCCACGCTACTGAAGGGTCAAATCCATGACTGTCCGGCTGCTATCAATTTGTAAGTAGTGAAGAATGGTCGGAAAGAGTAACTTTTGCACCCCCCCCCCCCCCCCCCCATAAATTCCCCCCATTATTTAGCCTAACCCTAACCCTAGCCCTAACACTAACACTAACCCTAACCCTAACCTTAGGTTTTATATACCATATTAGTTATATCATCCTAAGTCATACCCATTTTCCCCCTCAATTTTATGGGGGGGGGGGGGGGGGGGGGTGCAAAAGGAACTCTTGCCAAATGGTCTACTGTATCTCTTTTTTTATACAATACGTGTTGACAACAAGTTGAGAATGTAACAGCATCATATCAACCTGTGAACTGTATACAGGTAACATGTTTGCTTGCCCAACTGGCCACAAGTAAAACAAAGTTAATTTTTAGCATCAGCAAAAATGTTGACAACAAAAATTGTTATGCAAAAAAATCATTCAATGCTACGTGATACATGGCATGTTAAATTTTTACTATAAACTGTAATGAAGCAATGCTAGAAATTCATTTTGTTGCCTTGTGTCCTATAGCCGGGCAAGTAAAAACAAGATTTTTTTTTCAAATTCTAGTGACCCCACTGGCCCGTTACCTGAATCCGGTGGCCCCAAACAAAGAATAACATTCAGGCAAGTGGAATTTAGCATCAATGAATTTTGGTGGCCCGAAGCTAATTTTTAGTGGCCCTGGGAAATGGGGCCTATAGATGCTAATTCCGAGCACTGAACTATTCAATCCAGTCCCTTTGTACATTGTACATGTGTAGTACAAATGGTGAGCAAAAAACTAATGATTAATTTGGGTCATAATAGTAAATTTATCTTCATGTTGCTCAATGAATCTGCGCACTATGTGAGAATCGCATTAAAATAAAAATGAATGAAATGATTATCATCCAATTTGTCCTTTATTGAGGACATGTGACGAAATGTAAACATTATATACCTCCATGGAATGCCAAGAACTTGAATGATTCTTGCAGTTTAAGGCCCACTTTATTATTTGTTTTTCTCGGAAGAATGAAAAGAATATAAAAGGAATCATTGTCTTCTCTGTATAATTTGTTTACTTTGTATATTTTCTTTTCCTTCAGCCTCAAACTCAGTGTGAAGAGGACGGAAGACATTGCAAGTGGAAGACATCGCAAGTGGAAGGTGATCCAGTTATGTCATCCGCTGCCTACAAAGAATGACTGCAGAAGAATTGGTATTATTTATTTTCTCAGACTATCAACAGCACTTTTGATGGAATATATATTTTTGGTTTGTCATTCATAGAAGAGCTAGTAAATCATAATTGCAGGAAAGTCTGCAGAAATAGAAATTTAAGACTCTCATTTGCTTGCAGCTTTTATTCTATTTAGTTCAACAAAATGACAAGGTATGATGTATACATAATGAGTTGTAATTATAACAGATGATTGAAAATTGCTGATGAAAAGATGTTCAGCCATTGAATTAATTTTGATTTCGCGTAGACTCCAGCATGAGTATTTTCAGGACTTTTCAGGAATTTGTCAAAAAGTCAACTTGGCGTTAATGCAATAATTTGTTTCAAGTGGTTGTAAAAGTAATGCAGTTAAGAAGTTTAGAAGTGACTCATCAATTGAAACTGCATCAAATAATAGCATAAACCACAATGGCGCAACAAAAGCAGATAAATTTACAGAGCTTATTGCTTATGACGGGCATTTTCTTCACGGCACTGTCCGCAGCGCAAGCGTGCTTCGTACCCTACATCACAATTTACTTGAGACTGTTGGGGTTATCAGCGAGTCAAGTCGGCCTCATTCTTGGTTGCAAGAGTCTTCTCCTAGCCTGTACGGCTTCTTGCCTCGGCAGTTATCTCGTGAGACTGAAACTAGCGAGACTATTCTTACTTCTTGCAACAGTCCTGTACCTTGGAGGCGTGCTAAGCTTCATTGCCATCCCTCCAACTCATGATGGTTTGGTTGGAAGGTACTGCGTTGGTTTCAGCAACGCAACAGACTCCCGTGACTCAGCTCTTCAGTATGGAGGGCAGCTCTCAGAAGACTCCGGAAAGGATGGTTCTCTTGAAGGTCACCCATCGACTCCAACCATGATGCCGATGCGTACAGAAAGTGTCAAGTCGACCACTAAGGCAGGTCATGTTCCAGCAGAAGGAGATGTGAAGGTCGGGGTCAAGGTCACAGAGTCTCCTGTAGTGAGTAGAAGCACACCATCCTCAACTACAGCAACAACAACAACGATTAAAGCCACAACAACAAGAGCAAATCCCAAACAGAGAATGAGAACGGAGGGGCCAGGAATAAGTGGATCACAAGCTGGAAGAGAAGATGAACCCTATGGGACAGGAAGTGTCCAGAACCCTCAAGGTATTGACGAGGAATACGATGATGGTGCGCCAGAACCAACAGAACCTCCCAGACAGGGATTTGGCATGGGCCAACAATGGCCGCAAGGCAGGAGACCAATTTATCACAGGAAAATGCCACCCACAGAAGCTCCTAGTAACCAACGTGGCCGAGGACAGTTTCAGAGCAGAGGGCCCTATCAGGGCCAAGGGCCTTATCAGGGTCAAGGGCGGCCTCAGGGCCAAGGAACTTATCAGGGCCCAAGGCAGAACAATGGATGGAGATGGAAGCAACCAGCACAAGGAGACTATGACAACTATGATTCCTGGGATACGGATCAAGATCAGCCATCAACGAGTGTAAGAGATGATGACGAGGATGAGCAATTGAGGGAAGATGTCCTGGACTGGATTTTAGGAAATGGAAGAGAACAGGAAATGACCAATGGCCAAACTGGTAGACATAGAGCCAGACGAAACATTGGCTTTCCCAGTCCCAAGAGTGGTATCAATGAATCTAATGGAAATGATACTACTACTACCGAAAAAGCAAGCCTTGGTGCCAAGTCTTCTGGATCTGCAACGGTTTGGATAGCTCTCCTGATTGTTGTCCTCTCTGCAGTATGTGGTGGTCCAATCGAGCATATGTGCGACACTGCATTGTATTATCAGTTGGATGGCCTTGATGAATTGGACAAGTACAAGAGGCCGACATTGTGTGTGACACCAATGTTTGCCATAGCTGGGCTTGTCACTGCGATAGTGGTTGACAAGACTGCTTGTGTCCTTAGCCATGGGGGGAATCACATGGTGATTCATTTCTACATGGGTGCAGCCTGCATTGGTCTAACTTTCTTGGTGGGTCTCATTGTTCCCTTAGGCCACAAGGTCAAGAATCGCCAGGAAGGCAGGTTCATCAAGAGTGTCAAGCTCCTGTACGGGGACAGCCACACTGCAGTCATGTGCAGCACCCTTATTGTAGTCGCCATGGTTTCATCCTGCAGTGATGCCTTCCTGTTCTGGGTGATTGAAGACCTGCATGGACTTGAGACAACAATGGGTGTCACCTTGGCCGCTGCCTACCTGACAGAGCTGCCAATGTCGGCTATCTGTACTCCGTGGATCGTCCAAAAGGTTGGTAACATCTGGCTGCTTGCGCTTGGCAGTGCGTGTCTGGGAGTCCAGAACCTCTACTACTCAATTCTATGGACACCCTGGGCAGCCGTCCCCATCCAGTTGCTGCACGCCTTCAGTCGGGCTGCCGTCAGGGGCTGCATACTGGCGTATCTCAGTGAGGTTTCTCCTCCGGG
Source organism: Echinarachnius parma (assembly GCA_037951105.1). Classification (NCBI taxonomy): domain Eukaryota; kingdom Metazoa; phylum Echinodermata; class Echinoidea; order Clypeasteroida; family Echinarachniidae; genus Echinarachnius; species Echinarachnius parma. Next base: position 4,871 of record JBAMJV010014351.1, read on the forward strand.
AATGGGCAAGACTGTCCAGGTCACCGTGGTGGCCCTTGAACAGGGGTTGGGCTACACCCTTGGAAGCATCGGTTGGGGATTCCTCTTTGAAGCTCTCCATGGGAAGCTGACCTTTGCTGTGGCTGCAGCTGTTGCTCTCACGTGGACAGTGGTCCTGATCGTCTGTGCTTGTAGGCTGCCCACAAATAAGCGCTTCATGTACGCCAAGCTGCTTCAGTCGGACATGGAGATGGACATGAACGAGGTCGCCTTGGGAAGCGAGTCGGATGATGGAGAGGAGCAGGAATTTTTGGGAAAGGATGCAAATAGAAATGAAATTGAATAAATTGGGAAGGATTAAACCTGCATTTAAAACACTGCATACGCGTATCAGGGAGTGCTTCTCAAAGAGATTTCAGGGAGGTGACATGATAATTTATATGCCGTTCATTCTCTAGCTTACTTGCACTAGAGAGTTGTGTACTCATGTCGCACTCATGCCGAGTTCCGCCTGGTTCTGAAAAACATTCCGGAATGTGATATTACTGACAATTCACTAACTGTATCTTAGGATTTGTGCATAGTGGGGCATGAATATTCTTTTTTGCATAAAACAGGCTAAAAAGCATTAAATTATCCAAATCTTTACTGTATTCAGAATTATAACTTATGCTGCCAAGGATTTTGGTCATCATTATATAAAGAGTTTATAAACCTTTAACAATGATTACAACAAATCATATAACTTTTATAATTGTTGTAAATGTCCAATTATTGTAACTTAGAACTGTGTCGACAGCCAATCAACATGACACATTATTATAACGTTTACCATAGTTACAGTTATTTAACAAATTTACAGCAATTGGAAAAATGTTATGAATGGGGCCCAGATATGAAAATAATTTTTTTTTGTCATACTAAGAAGAGTGTTTTTGATGAATTTCTAAGAATCTCACTGCATTCCTGTACCACTGGGATCACTAATTAACCCTAATCCCACTGGGGGGGGGGGGGGGGGGCCTTTTTGGCCCCCCGTTGTTTTTTTCGACGTGCATCTAGACCTCTTGGAATTTCACGTTCAAACTTCATGACTATTTTCTCTCAAGTCTCCCGCATGTTTTGATATATAATTCACCCCGGTCAGACCTGTAGAACTGATTTTAGAGGTCGATAATTGCTCGTCCGTCACAAAAAATTGTAATTTTTGTACAGGTTTCTATGTAAAAAAAACAAAAACAAACAACAAAAAAACAATAAAATACATAAGAATGAAAACAATGTGGATAAATCCGGGAATACTAATTTGCATATTTATGCAAATTAGTGATATATTTTATCACCATAAAAAACATGGATATGATGAATAACATCATTTGAAAGTATTTTTACAGAAAACCTGAAGAAATCCTGTAATTTCTTTTGATTTTAGATGAAAATACCAATTTTTTCCCAAAATCGTCAAAAATTTGCATATTCAAAATTTTAATTAATTAAAAAAAAAAAAAAATGGTCAAATTTGTTTTTCTTTTTCAAATTCTTATTCTACTTGACTTGTTTTACGTGTGTGCCAATTTTCAAGTCGATCGGTCCATTCATTGCCCCCCCCCCCCCCCCCAGTGGACTCAAGTGACCAAAATAACCCAGTGGGATTAGGGTTAAACTAGGTATTCCATGCATTCATTCAACCTTAATCCATGCAATATTGATTAAGCAGCAGCATGAATTACTCTAAATATATATTTTGGCAATATACACATTCCAAGACCCAAGTAGCTTTCTTTTAGTGTTTGTACCCCATTTGTGTTTTTTTAATTTTTTTATTTATTGATTATGAACTCACGGCAGTAATATACTTTTGTACAATCATATGCATTACAAAATGTGTATATTCTGTTGTTACGACAGGATTTTGTAAATTATTTCAACTAGAGGAAGGAAATTAGTGTAGTTTTAGGAATAACTAAAGCAAAATACATTACACGTTGAAAGTTTACTGTTCTCGGCAATGTCTACTTTATATGAGTACATGCACAATGTAAACATTTCCTTTTTTTGGTGCAAAACATGCAGTGGAATGACTTTTAAGTCTGAAATAATTTTGTGTGCAATTTATTGACATTGGTTTATAATAAATCTTTAAAGAAATTAATATCCATACTACAAAAGTACAAAATCAAAATAAAATATGTATGGCATAAATATACATATTTTATTTTGATTTTGTACTTTTGTAGTATGGATATTAATTACTTTAAAGATTTATTTTAGTTCATGTCTGGTTCTATAGCAAGCAATGTGTTTATTATTGATAATGTCTCCATCCACCTACTGGCTATAATGGTACTACTAGAGCTATGTGTAAAGTGTACACATTCAAAGTGTACATATGATGACATAAACGGTACCCCGGGGTACCAGACGGAAATCTGCCATTTTGTTTAATTATTTATTTAATTTTTAGGGCTGTACTGTGGGAATAGCGTGCATACAATCGCGCGCTGCACTGCATGCACAACGCAATAGCTGCGGTACGGTTGGACGCAAGATGGCGCTACACAACGCGGTACCCCGGGGTACAACGGTACCCCGGGGTACCGCGTGTGTCATCATATGTAGGATAAGTTGAGAAGAACATTTACTGTCTACATATTGTATATCACTTTTTTATGGTTCTGTATGTGAAGGGAAATTCAGCCTTATTGCAGAGTTTGTGTAATTTGGCAACATGGGGCAAGTGTACATGAACATTTTGAAAAGGAAATGTCTGAAGAAAAATTTAACTTGTCATTTAAGTTTTACTTATTAATATTATTTTTTCCCCCACATTTTGCTAAAATGAGTCTGACCACTTCTACAGCAGTTGTGATTGTATTATGATTCTAAAACAAAACATGCCTAGATAGTACTTCTTTTCTATTGTCAATTGATTAAAGAAGTATTAATTATCTAGGTATGTAATTTTGTTTTAGAATCATAATTTACTTTGATAATTCAGCCACCATAGTTGTGTTGTAAAGAGTACTTATTTTCAACATGGTTACTAGTAATTATTTTGAGCATGTTATCAGATTGTGCTGTGGTCTGTAAGTGATACTCATACCTATTGTTCAGGGGGGTTATCTATTCATTCATTCTTCTTCTTCTTCGCATTGAACTGCCTCCTTCAATTATGAAGATTCTTGCAGTATTTTGGTTGTGTTGTATGCAGGGTTAATAGTCAACTGGGTTAACACCCTACTCTTTTCGAGAAGTAGACTGAGTTCTTAGCGTGCATGAGGTGTGACTGTCTCATGCATACACATTTGCATACCTCCATTTATCATCCTATCCGAGGGACGGAGTGTTTTTCCATGAATCCTTTCCTGCATAGGAAGTATGGGGGATAACAGACGCATTGTCCGATTTGTCTTAGTCGTCTTAGTCAGACGCGCTCCCAACTGAGCTAACTTATCCCCCCTGAACAATAGGTATAATGTAATGATTGTCTGGGTGTAATAATAGCCCTGTTTCTGCTTTCTATAACTTTATAAGTGTTACAAAAGTACCTATTTTTGTGTGTTTATTTTCGAATGGGTGATGAATCTACTAACTCAATATTCAATTTTAATTTGATGAGGTACTTTGTTGAAGTAGTGATGTTGTGACAGTTTAGTTATATTATTTAATAGTAAACATTAGTGATATTGAACGCTGCCATATTCGAAAACAATTATGTTTTACTAATGTATATCAAATTTACCAGGCGCGTCGATCCGTTCGGAAAACACAATGCATTGGGTGGGGGGGGGGGTGGGGGGGGGGGGGGCGAACATTGTTCACAAACAATGCTCCCCCCCCCCCCCCTCCCCCCCAATGCATTGTGTTTTCCGAACGAATCGACGCCTCTGGAATTTACTAGCTCAAGTGATTTGATCTTAGTTATTTAAAAACATTATGTTGCAATAGTTGTAAACAGTACTCTACCTTATACATGTACTATGTAATTTGCTTCATGCCATTACTACCAATTCTTTGTAATAGACCGTCCTAGTTGAATACAATTATTTGTATATATATGTATGTTTGTAATAAGTAAGAAAATAACTTGTGTTTGGAATGTATCAGTACTGAGGCTCACTAACTTATCTACATTTTTTGTTGTCTCTCACATTTCATATTTAAATTTATTTTTTTTTCTCGATGTGTTATGTTATGATCTTTGCAGTTTTACCTTGTTTTATTTTGGGCCATTTTAAAATTTGTATTTGTTATTAATTTGGGCCATAGTATGTACAAGATATGTACCCCCAATCCACTGAGTATGCTGAGTCTTGGCTTGACATTTTCATAATAGATTCACTGCTCTATGATACAATAGAAAACATTTTGTAAATTTATCTTGCCTTCTAAATGAAATTATTTGATTTTCTTACGTTATTGTTATGTAATCATATGATCCCCATTATTAAATCTTCTTTATTTTATGTTTTTGTGTCAATTAAGCCATCGAATAGGTTCCATATGCAATTAATTTATAAATTGTATCTTTTGCTAATATGAAATATCAATTAAATTTATTGAGAATAGTCCTGTTAATTGACGACAGCAATATAACAAAATACCTTAATATTTTACAATACACCTTTCTTTCTCATAGTTTGAATTTATTTGTGCAATGAATTGTGTATAGTAGATATTGTTATGTACTCAGTGTTAAGGATAATGCTGTTCTTTTCATTTATAAAAGAGCGAAATGAATTAGCGAGCGCTATATGTATTCATTCTAACAAAAAATCAACATTAAAATGTAGATAATTGTGAAATCTTTGTGAATATGGTGTATTAAATGATGTACTGTCATAATAACTTGTGATAATATATTTATATTCTTGGTTTCCATACATAAAGGGGTAAACATCCTAAATAAATAATTTGACTACCACTTTCCTTCGCCCTTTTCTTGTAGATACAAATTTTAGTATTTCAATTTCAAATAACATTAATTGTTATTGAATTGTTAATGAAACCCCTAGAAACATCGTAGTTCAACATTGTAGATCTTGGAATAAAGCATAGCGCCCTCTTTGCTAAAATGATGAATATCAAAAATTGCAGACACAAAACAATAGAGTATAAATCATCCTGATAGGATATTTTTTTGATAAAAATATATTACCAATGAGTAATTTTTTTAGATTCTGGTACATTAATTTTGAAATCGTCCGAACCATCCCTTTAAGTTTCACACTAACGTTCAAGCACACAGTCTTATTTCCTTTTGAAATACATAAACTCAGTAAACACATGCACACACACACGCATGAACACACACATACAGCGCACAACGTATAAAGTGGAACCGCGCGGTAAGTAAAAATAGCTGGGATATAAACAGAGACTATAGAATTAAGCCTCTTTGGTATGACTAAACAGTCTGTTAACGAGGTAATTTTGCTGGTCCCAGCCCTTAATATTCATTTGCTTTTTTACCCCGATACAAAAAATACCAGATATAACAAGAAATTGTTATGGTCCTAAGGATCTCGTTATAAAGAGGTTCCACTGTATAAACAAAACGAACTAAGGTAGGAAACTAGGACAAAGACTGTCCTTCAAAAGATATGTTTCCATAGCACAACGGATGTGGATGTTGTTTAACCCCAAAATCCAATCAGACGTGTAATGTTAATTGTATAATGGAAAATAATTTGTACATGACAACTTACATTATGTAAAGTCCATTATGGTATACGATCGGATATGTTCTTTTATATATATTATATGATATAATATATTAAAAGAACATATCAGATCGTATACCATACATGATTTTGTCTATCTAGCGTGGTAAGTACATAATCTTCCATTATATAATTAACATTATATATTATATGATTATGGTTATTACATAAAAAAATGAGATACATACGCAACATAATAAAGTATATAATATATTATTAAAACATTATAATTAATAGAGACTTTAATCAATACCATGCCAATAAATACCGAAATATGAATCATGTCAAGTCAGATTCATGCTATAACAAATGGATCATGTACATGAATATAATAATCTCAGAAAAAAAATAATTCAGCTTGAAGTAGGAGATTACAAATACCAAAGGTTTAGGTGTTTTCAGGCTCCAAGTGCAGTACTATATCAATTGAAATACTTATTTTTCTCTCAAATCTATAATTATCTAAATAAATATCAAGGTCAAATTTTCTTGAAAAGAGAAACGTAAATCATTCAATAAATTTCAAAATGATTTAAAATATAGGGAAACTGACTGACCAGAAGTATATAATATACATTAAAATTAAAATGGGCACACAACACAAACAACAGTGCTTCCCCGATGATAGCCCTATTTCTTTGCTAATTTTCCTTTAATTTAAAACTTACAACATTACAATATTCGCAACATACAGTAGTACATTATTAAATAAATATATGTTATATCACATCAATCGTAATTAAAGGGAAATAAACGTTCTTGTAAAATCTACTTCAAGTGCCCCGAACAAAATAATGTGTAGGTTTATAATAATTAAAGGGATAGCTGAGTTTTTGTGTGAGATAATGAAAAACTGAGTGTCAAATTCGAAAGAGCATACAATCTTCATGACAGAACAAACTTTATTTGATCAAACTCGGTTCAGAAATGGCTGAAATATCCATAAACATGACCATTTGTAATAACTTTTTTTTTTAAATGCTTCCTCTTTCAAAAATTTACAAAAGAGGTTTTTAAATAGTTGTTGATTCTCTCTATCTAATTTCAACAAAACATCACATGCACAATATTTTATTTAAATGGTTGAAACCAATCAGTTCTTAGAGAGCGCCCTCTTGAGATTTAACGGCACTTTTTGAATGATAACAGACTTTTTACTTAGTCATTTGTAATTTGTAATTCCTTTCGAGCATGGTGGAGTTACAACTATTAGTTTGTAAGTCATGGTGCAGGTTTTGGTTACTAAAATTCAGTTTGACACAAACTGTACTCTCTTAACCAAAACTCAACTAAAACTCAAACAATTTATTGCACATTCATGAAATCGCTTATAAAGTTCAACACCCGCGACCTTTGTCAAATTACTTTTAATTATGTATGAGTCGTCAGGCTGTCAGCCCTTGCTGATCGGATATGGTCAAACAAATGTTGTTTTGATTGAAAATCATGTGTTTTTGCCATTACTACACGTAGTTTTCCTCTTCCTCGCAAATATAGTTTGTATCACCCTGTAAACCAGACATTATAATACTTTCACATTTTAATTGTACCCTTCTTACTCAGCTGACCAGTGAATTTGAATTATGGCACATTTCATTTTACGTCACATTATTTCGTGACTGCTATTATACGATTAGATTCACACTAAATGTAAAATATGTTTATTTATTTACAAGACATTGAATAGAATAAGTGAACACAAAGCATCCGTGTCCGGACTACTACCCCCTGGACAACCACCCCCGCCGACGATTACCCCCCGGACAACTACCCCCCCTAGGACAATTACCCCCGGCAACTACCACCCGGACATTACCCAACCCCTAGGACAATTACCCCCCAAGACAATTACCCCCAAGACATTACCCCCCAAGACAATTACCCCCCAAGACAACTACCCCCCAAGACAACTACCCCCCCGGACAACTACCCCCCGGACAATTACCCCCCGGACAACTACCCCCGGACAACTACCCCCCGGATTATTACCCCCCAAGACAACTACCCCCCGGATGATTACCCCC
>JBAMJV010014352.1:10000-13024 GCA_037951105.1 Echinarachnius parma
CTACAGTTACTCCAAGAAATTTGATTGTTATAACTTGTTCAATAATATAATTATTAAATACAATATTGTCGGGTAAATGCTTTATAGTATTACTAAATAGCATGTATTTAGTTTTTGTAAATTAAGTGATAATTTATTTGCATTTATCCAATCATGTATTTTTTTCAATTCTAAATTCATATAATTAACTAAAACATTTGGGTCAGAATGAGATAAAAATACATTAGAATCGTCAGCAAATAAAATAAATGAGAGGCATTCAGAGGAGTTCTGAAAGTCATTTATATATATAATAAATAGTAAAGGCCCAAGGAGGCTTCCTTGTGGGACGCCGCAGCTTAATGGTTGCGAATTAGATCTGTGGCTATTTAAAGAAACAAATTGCTCGCGGTTTGAGAGATAACTTTTGAACCAATCCAATGTCGTACCCCTTATTCCATAATGATGTAATTTATAAAAGAGTATATTATAATCAACAGTATCGAACGCCTTAGAGAAGTCTAGAAAAACTCCTATCGTGTGTGAATAATTATCTATGGCTTTATATACTTTATCAATAAATGTTAATAAAGCATGAGTTGTACTGTGTTTTTTTCTAAATCCAAATTGAAATTTAGAGAAAATTGTATTCCTATTCAAAAAGTCTAAAGTTCTAATATACATAATTTTTTCTAATAATTTAGAAAAGGTTGTTAATAATGATATTGGTCTATAGTTATTCATATCTGTTTTATCTCCCTTTTTATAAATTGGAATAAAGGCTATTTTCATACTATTAGGAACTACCCCGTGTATTAAAGATAAATTAAATATATGTACTAAGGGATCAACTATAAACATTATAATATTTTTTAACAACACATTATCAATACCATCGTGTCCAGCGCTCTTTTTACTTTGCATTTGGTTTACTAAATCAATCAGTTCGGAGCGGACAATAGGGTTAAAAAATAATGAATTATTATTTGAGGGACCTAAATATTCAAAAAATTCTTTGTTTGCAGCTGGAATAGATTGAGCAAGGTTCTGGCCAATCTGCGAAAAATGCGTATTAAATACGTTAGGAATCAGTTTATCATCATCAATTTCTACATTATTATAATTTATTTTAGTAATATTATGTTGCTGCTTCAAATTATTCATAGCGTTATTAATAATTCTCCACGTATTACGCATGTCATATTTAAACAAATTTAATTGATTCATATAATATTTCCTTTTTTCTGCGCGCAATATTTTAATTAATGTATTTTTATAAGTTGTATATTTTAAACGGGAAGTCTCGGTGCGTTTTAATTTGTTTATATAATATCAATTATTCTTTCGGTTTATAGACCGTAATAACGTTTTTGAAACCCAAGGAAGTCTGGGTTTTTTTTTATACTGCCCTAATTTAACTTTTGTTAAAGGAATATATTGATCTAGATATGAGTTCAAAGTTTGCATAAAGACCTCATATGATTGATTAGTATCTTCTATGTTATAAACTTCTGACCAATCTGCATCACTGAGAGCTTCCTTGAGTCTAGATACATTTTCGGGGGTTGTTTTACGTTTACTTTCATTTCTTACTTTCCTATTATGTTTATGTTTAAAGGGAAATGTTGTATAAATGGGATAGTGATCGGATATGTCCGATAAAACTATACCCGACTCAGGTAGGGGAGTAACGTTACAAAATATATTATCAATGAGGGTTGCTGAGCGTTGAGTTACTTCTAATACTACTACTACTACTACTACTACTACTACTACTACTACTACTACTACTACTACTACTACTACTACTACTACTACTACTTCTGCTAATACTACTACTACTACTACTACTACTACTACTACTACTACTACTACTACTACTACTACTACTACTAATACTACTCTACTACTACTACTACTACTACTACTACTACTACTACTACTACTAATAATAATAATAATAATACCCGATTTTCCACACCCCCCTCCCACACCCTCCCCCGGCTCAGTCACTTCGCTCCCTCACAATGTCTCACTCTCATCTCTGGCTCAAAGTTGGCAACCCTGTAGTAATGTTATGAGTAGCAGTATTAGTAGTTGTTGTTGTGGAACAAGTAGTAGAATTGGTAGTACAGTAGAAGTAGAAGTATTAATCAAAAACTTGCCCTACAGGGGATGAAATCCTCTCTTCTTAATTTATAATTATAATGCAATTACAGCGGTGGGGGTGTGGCAGCTGTGACTGGTATCAATTTCACGAACAGTGTTGTATAACAATATGATGGATATAATTGATATGCGTATGTTATATTACCATATTTTCTTTTTAGTATTATATGATGTTCTACTCGAGGCGACGTGTACCTAGACGTGACTTGGCTCACTTCGTGAACAGTGCATGCCTGTTGTATAACAATATGATGGACATAATTGATATGCGTATATTATATTACCATATTTACTTTTGAGTATGATGTTCTACTCGAGGCGACGTGTACCTAGACGTGACTTGGCTTACTTCGTGAACAGTGCATGCTTTGGGCGAATTGGCATTTTATCCAGGGGCTTGGTTGTAGATGTTCTATAGTAATTCTATGAGTAGCAGTAATATGGTAACCTAATATACGCATATAAATCCATCATTATTGTTGTTTAACGATGTTCGTGTTATATATGCTAGTTACAGCTCGATTCCAGTACCCATATTCATGAAACCCTGCTAGCTTAGTTCCTTGCTTAGTGTATTTTAGATGTGCAGTTTATTGAGCAACAAACAGTTTTCCTGGTCCCCAACTAGGTTTAGCGGGTTAAGCCTTACGTACCCACTAAGTTAACCCTAGTTAGCGACTAAAATATCTTGTGATTAATTATTAGCCACGTCATCCAAAATAGACTTAGCAAGTAACTAAGCTAGCTGGCTTTCATGAATATGGGCCCAGACCGCTATGATAGGGAAATGTTTGCTGTGGGGTTTTAATGCATTTATCAAAGGCGTTTGACACCATCGACCACCATATTCTTCTTTAAAAAAATACAATTTTATGG
>JBAMJV010014353.1:0-26029 GCA_037951105.1 Echinarachnius parma
CTTTCCTCGATTTTCATGATTACTTTTAATTGCGATGATCTCACACTTTTTTCTTTAGGGTCTTAGACATCTTTTGATACCAAATTTACGCAGGTCGCAACTTCGCACACGAAAATGCAAAAAATAAAGTTACGCCTTTAGAGTAGGATCTTGTAAGATTTTGAGAACATGAGGTAATAGTTTGTATTTGCAAAAATATTTATATACAGTGATTGCATCAAACTTTATCACTGATGGATTTGGGAATGAAAATGATCTGATTACATGTTCAGGTCATGGAACACAGATTTTGCCCATTAGTAAACTCTTATTCCAGTTGATTCAACTGCACATTAAATTGAACTGTGTGTGTCTGAATTTTTTTTCTTCTTCATGCGATCAGTTGATCGCTTGATAAAATAAATGTTCTCATCTTCACATCATTTGCCAAGAAGCAGGCAGCATCTCACCATATGAAAGAAGAGTCCTCTGTAGACATGTCGTGGTACCCCTAACAGAAGATCAGCCTTGCTAGGATGAACCCGTGTATAAAGACCACCTGCTTGAAGAGACCACTTAACCCCTATGTACAAATTTTATGGGAATTTAAGAATCTCGAAGGGAACGGGTTAACAGACAGTCGAGCCCACCGTAGGTGGAGGGAGACTAATAGACCGGCAGCCCAGAGGTCTTTTGTGCATCGAAAAGCGAACTGATTGTTGAACATATGAATATTTAGAGGAGAATGTAACAAATCCAAAAATATGAGTCTCCCGGGGTGTACCCGTGGATAAAGGGGTCCTTTGCGCCTCCAAAGTTTGACCCCTGGGGATTGTCCGATGCTTCTATTTGTTTGCGAATGTACCGTGTTCAACATCGCTGACTGCGGGGAGGGCGAAACAGAGAACAAAAGGATCACTGATGCGTATCTGGCAATTTTACGTTGCCTGTTTTGAAAGACGAAATACACGTTGATGCATTGGGGATTATATCCACAACCTCTTGCAACTTAACACATATGTCTTATAGATTACAGAATACATATTGGATACAAATGTCATCCGTTAAATTACCCTGCAGATGCCTCTGAATATTGAGAATCGACTCGCAAAAGTTATATTTAAAAAAGCGGAGCTTCCACATTTCCCTACATAGAGGGACAAAATCTCTGCACAAAGTCAGACAAAAGGCAATTATATGTGTGTATTGGTATTCAAGCTGCATGTAGAGGTCAATACACCAGTGGCCGAGAGCACGATCATGACCCAGGACCAGACCTAGTTCCACTGATCTCTAGATATGCTTTACTGCTGAATGAGTAAGGGCGGTATGTGTGCTCTGCTACGTTCTATTTATTTGTACGTAATTCTAGCATATTGACATCAATGAGTTAGAGCCAATGATGCTAATTACCATGGTAATGTCGCTGGTCCGTAATCGGGCCCCTGCTCCCTGTTCACAGTTACGTTTTTCACATGTGCAATACTACGGTCAAGTGAGAAAGACGTGTATTCATCGAATTGAAAGGACTGAATGGTTACTTATTATTCTTGTTACATCGATTAGAAATTCCTTGATGCAATGGTTGTAAAATTGTTCTCATGAAAGAGAACAAAAGATATCCCATGACAACCATCTGCCACTCTGAACACGACTGCACAGAGTAAAGGCTTATATTGATACATTTCTCTGTCACCGCAGTTGTCACCCCCCCCCCCCCCCCCCCCCCTCCGTCGCTATAGAGTACCGAAGTAGTGACATCACATGCTTTTGTTATGGCATAGTAATGGTTCTAAACAACTTGTCCTTTCATTCTGGCATTTAGTAGTGGGTTGGAGCTGGACGATTGCCTTCTTAGCAACCGCTAGATCACCAATTCATTACTTGCCTGACATTGTTTAGAACCATCACCCATGGCAATGAATAGCTCTGACGTCACACTTCGGTACTCTATGACATGCGCTCATATATTGGTTCGGCTAGTTACTTTAGTTTTATACACGGGTGTTGTTTTAATGTGTGATATTCATTTGTAAGTGGAAGCCATGTTTGATCTTGTTTTGGTGATGGGGTTCATTCGAATGTATTTATATGGCCTTTGGCATATTCAAACGTGTTATCAATATGTATTCTGTAGTCTGTAAGACATATTTGTAAAGTTGCAAGAGGTTTTAGATATAATCCCCAATGAATCAACGTGTATTTCGTCTTTCAAATCAGGCAACGTAAAATTTGTCGAAATTGCCAGGTACGCATCAGCGATCCTTTTGTTCTCTGTTTCGCTCTCCCCGCATTCAGCGATGTTGAACACGGTACATTCGCAAACAAATAGAAGCATCGGACAATCCCCAGGGGTCAAACTTTGGAGGCGCAAAGGACCCCTTTATCCATGGGTACACTCCGGGAGACTTATATTTTTGGATTTGTTACATTCTCCTCTAAATATTCATATGTTCAACAATCAGTACGCTTTTCGATGCACAAAAGACCTCTGGGCTGCCGGTCTATAAGGGATCCAAATTGCGTGAGTCGTCCGTCCGTGACGCTTACAAAAATTTGAATAACTTTCCAACCCTGCATCTGTTTGTAACCAAACTTGATTGGTAGATGCCCTATATTAGCCCCCATGACATGCTGGGGTCAAAGGTCACATAAGTAGGTCAAAGGGTCAAATGAGGTCAAATGCGAAAGTTTTGGGGTAAGAGTCTATTAGGGTTGATAACTTTCCAATCCTGCATATGTTTGTAACAAAACTTGATAAGTAGATGCCCTATATTGGCCTCCATGTTATGATGGGGTCAAAGGTCACATAAGTAGGTCAAAGGTCAAATGAGGTAAAATGTGAAAGTTTTGGGGTAAGAGTCTATTAGGTTTGATAACTTTTTCAACCCTGCATCTGTTTGTAACCAAACTTGATTGGTAGATGCCCTTTATTGGACTCCATGATATTCTGGGGTCAAAGGTCACATATGTACCGTATTTGTCGGTGTATTAACCGCTCCGGTGTATTAACCGCACCCCCTAAAAAAAAGAAAAAAAAGAAAAAAAAGTGCGGTTAATACGGTATTAGCCGCACCCGTGTATTAACCGCACTTTTTTTTTTTTTTTTTTTTTTTTTAAGGTGCGGTTAATACACCGACAAATACGGTAGGTCAAAGGTCAAATGAGGTCAAATTTGAAAGTTTACCTGCAAGACTCGATAATGGTTGATAACTTTCCAACCCTGTATCTGTTTATAACCAAACTTCATTGGCATGAATGCGCGCAATTGCACAAGACACATTACGGCTATCGCCTTGTTATTGTATTTCTCTGCATCTCTCTTCTTCAGTCGTTTGCCAAGAGGGCGGCATCTCACCATATGAAGGAGGAGTTCTCTGAAGACCTGTTGTGGTACCCCAAGCAGAAGATCAGCTATGCCAGAATGAAGCTGGAGGGAGCTAACCCTACCTACATCACAAAGTAAGTGCATAATAAAAGTCAGTCCTATCTTTTTTTACCCCCGCCAAACACAAAGTTTGAAAGGGGGTATATAGGAGGGTGTGTGAAAGACATTTTTGTGTATGTTGGATGAGGCATTGCCATGGTAACCACAATTTCGCACCAAGTAATGAAATATGCCATTTTCATGTAAAAACCTTGTCGAGTGAATTGCTTCTACAATTTTGTGAGTAATTTTAATGAAACTTTGTACACTTGTGACTTGATGTTCCAGAGGTGAGGGTGTGCAAGACATATTTTGTTGTGTGTCTGATAAGGTGTTGCCATGGTAATGTCGTGGTGCAGTAGATGAAGCCGAAAGGACACACAGGAGACAGTTTGTTAGTTGTCATCTGGTTATTGATTTAATCGGCCACAGTATCTCTCATATGTAGATTCTCGCAGATCGAGACAAAAAAACCCAAGGTCTACAGCAGACACACTGAAGCGCACAACTACGTCTATAATCCAGGCAGACCCCTAGCAGCCATCTGTCTGCTCGGCAACCACAGCAGCCTCTCAGTAAGACTGCCAAATAGCTGCAACAACCATGCTTCAGCAACAAAGGTACCACAGAAAACTCGGAAGTCTGAACACAGGCACAGCGACAGAATACACCCAACCTTGACCATGTCAAATATGCTTCTCCGAGGTTTCCCTATTCTAACACATGCACTACAACATAAGCGTCGGCGGCGGCTAACACACTCATTATCCGTCCGCGAATCTATATGTAACATGTGTTGTAAACTAATTTGCATATTCGGACTCAGGAGAGTGAAAAGTTAAATGAACTACTATGCATAATCGGACAAGTCCGCGATCTACATATGATGTAATCTAGTCCGCATTCCCACATATTCCCTGCTTAAATAGCTTTCGTCTCGAAAGCTCTAAAGTGAACCTATGGAACATATAACTCCTCTAATCAAGTTCAATTTTTCAAAAAACCTATAGAACACACTCTGTTCATTTTACAGTAATACAACAAATCTTATAGACCACACACTTCATTCCGCAGTAATACAAAAAGACCATTTCTGCAGTAACACAGAGAATCCTATAGCCTATACACTATTTATTTTTTCTGCAAAAACTACTAGTAATCCTTGGTCATAGCGTACACAAATACAACATCGACCAACACAAAATCACTCTCTACAAATGTGTACTGCTTTAATGCACACTTCTCCTATGAATACCATCGAATGAGATGACTACCTACAAATATGGCTCCAATAGACCAAAATATAAACCTGGTTTCCTGTATAATAACAAGCAAATCCTAACTATTTACATATAAAACTTTATCTAGCATCATCTAGCTTGCCTTATCAAAAAAAATGTGAAACCTTTTATACTCGATCTGTGCCACTTATGAGACTTAAATTTTCTAAAAAAAATCTTTCCAATACAAGCTTCTAAACCAATTTAATTTGTAGCCTATTCTCTTCCCTCTTTTCTTTTTTTTTCCTCCAACAAAAACAAAGAAAACCATGAATATGCAGTTTCCTTCCGCATGTATGTACCATAATGCATACTCTATACTCCCCAAGAAAATGCATAAAATCTTCCCCGCTTATTTCATGCTGGGTACACAAAACAAATGCAAACAAATCTTCTTCACTTATTTTATGCCAGATACTACAAATGCATAAAACCTTCCTTCGCTGCATAAAATGCAAAATGCAAAATGCATAACACCTTCCTCACTGCATCAAATGCATAAAAATGCAAAATGCAAAATGCAAAAAACCTTCCTCACTGCATCAAATGCAAAATGCATAAATCTCATCTATCACGGGGGTAACCTGGACAACTGCCTCGGCCCCGTCACAGCTGGGTCAACTGTTCGCTGGTCCTTCCATGAAAACAGGTATCCTATCCCACGATCTCCCTCATCGTCGTCGGTGTCATCGCCGCTGTCCTCTCCGTTCTTCAGCAACACTCTCTTTTTAAGTCTAACTTTGGGTCCATCTACAACACTGCTCTCCCCTAGATCAAATTTTTGATCCTCAGTCCAACATTCCATCTCCACACCTGGCAGAAGAAACTGCCTCTACCGGCTCCGCAGACATCCTCTCCACTCTCCTCGCCGATGAGTTGGGTCCCTCAACCACAACATCACACAGTTCTCCTCGCTCCACAGCCTCAGCAACATGCGTGTCAGGCGGTAGGTGTATCTCAACATCCCCCCTCAATTGCTGACCACCTTCAACTGCACTCGGCTCCTCTAACTCTCCAACCAAGACTTCTGCTCGTGAAGTAATGCTGTTCCCCTCCACTTGGCATATCACCCTTCTAACTGCATAAGATAGGAAAACCTATAACCATCCCGTCCTCACTGCTAATGGGCAACCGTTGCTCTCCATGGCTCTGGGTGCATCAGTTCTGTGACCAAGATCCATCACAAACCCTTCCAACTTTCGCAAGATGTTGCATCCTAGCAGAATTGGTTCCCCCGATGCTGTGCCACTGCATACCCTATCGGCCGCTACCAGGAATCCTCCCTGTAGTACCTGCCCTCTAATCTCGATTGGCACCTCAATACATCCTTCTATCGGCACTTCAATGTCGCCAACACCTACCACGTTGAGGAACACTCCTGTTTCTTGCTGAAGGCCACCCAGCTTCTCCTTCAAACACTCGTGGTACACAGATGCTGGAATGATTGAAGCCTCTGCTCCCGTGTCGAAAATGCATCCGATATCTACACCACCAATGCGTACTGACCCTCTGGGACTGGGTGCAACAAAACGTTCAGCAAACTCTGGTGTAACTTGGTGCTGAGGCATCGTCCCTCTTTTGGCTCCAGGCTGAGGTGAACCATTTGTTGATGAAGGAGGCTGGGGACTCGCCTGCTGCTTCTGTGGACACTGCCGGCTAATGTGTCCTCGCCCTTTGCAGATGAAGCACAGCGTCTCCTCCTCACACTCATTCCTCATGTGCCCTGTCTTACCACAGTTGAAACAGCGACATTTCCTCTTCTGTGGAGATCTTCCAGCATTCATCTTGCTGTCCACCAATGCTTCCACACACCTCCTGAGCGATGCCACATCTTCCTTCAGGGATTTCAGCTCACCCTTCAAGTCGCCATCGGCTTTCGTTGTGGTTACCATCTGAACATCAGGACTACTGTGCACCTCTTTCACGGGAACTGTCTTCACCTCTACTTCCTGACCTCTGAAGAACTCCAGCACGTCTTCCCTCATCTGAAGGAATGTCTTTCCCTTGGCCGCCAACTCCATCCTGCGCAGCTCCCGTTGCATCCAGGCCTGGTTGCTGCCCGTCACAAATCTCTCTTTCAGGGATGTATCTCTCAACTGTGCCAAAGCCTGCCTTTCTCCACTACTCAATGCAGCCTTCTCCATTCTGGCGTAGAGACGCATAAGTGCCCTGCTGTAGTCAGCCATCGTCTCACCGCGGTGCTGCGTCCTACTATGGAATTCAGCCGTTAAAGACTGAACGGTGTCCAATGTGCCGAACAAAGACCGCAGCACGGCAACCAACTGGTCCACATCCTTGAGGATACTATCCTCTCTGCACAGCACTTCTTCCTTGGCCACTCCTGCCAGATGGTCTACCAGAGACTGTGCCTTAGCCGCATCATCTAGGTTGTAGTGGCGACAATAGCAGTCAAAACTGTCCAACCACTCCTGCAGCGACAAATCTCCAACCACCTGTGGCGAACCCTTGAACTTGCCCAACTTAAATGGCGGTGGAGCCTTCTGTACATTTAGTCCCTGCATCACATTGGTAAGGGTCTCTAACATCTTCGTCATTGCTTCGGCCATCGTTACAAAGGCTGTTGAAAGAAATTTAACAGGACAAAACAGGTAAGTTACAACTTACTCTAAAATGAATACTGAACACTTACAACCAATTAATGTTACTCTGATTTGTAACAAACTACACTCAGTTCAGGCTGATTCAGAATTTCAGTCTTCCAACTGCTAAGTTTGAAGAATAACAGTCAGTTCAAATGTCTTGGCTCGAACAGTCCTGTAAATAATTTACCCGAGCAGTAGTCAAAGTTCTAAGCTCGGTAAGTCTCGACTGGTAATCTACCCGAGCTATCCTCAAGGCTCGGTAATCAGCTAAGGTAATCTACCCGAGCTATCATCTAAGCTCGGCCACCAGCGCAGATCATCTACCCGAGCGGTCATCTAAGCTCGGCCACCAGCGCAGATCATCGCAGCCTTCTCAGCGCCATCGTTCCCTGCCGATCATCCAGTCCAGCGCAGTCTTCAGTCTTCTCAGCGCCGTCGGTGGGTTGCCTCGTGAAGACCAGGGGGTTTCCTATCATCGTCTGCGGTCATCCCATCCTCGTCGCCAGTTTGTCGTGGTGCGGTAGATGAAGCCGAAAGGACACACAGGAGACAGTTTGTTAGTTGTCATCTGGTTATTGATTTAATCGGCCACAGTATCTCTCATATGTAGATTCTCGCAGATCGAGACAAAAAAAACCCAAGGTCTACAGCAGACCCACTGAAGCGCACAACTACGTCTACAATCCTGGCAGACCCCTAGCATCCATCTGTCTGCTCGGCAACCACAGCAGCCTCTCAGTAAGACTGCCAAATAGCTGCAACAACCATGCTTCAGCAACAAAGGTACCACAGAAAACTTGGAAGTCTGAACACAGGCACAGCGACAGAATACGCCCAACCTTGACCATGTCAAATATGCTTCTCCGAGGTTTCCCTATTCTAACACATGCACTACAACATAAGCGTGGGCGGCGGCTAACACACTCATTATCCGTCCGCGAATCTAAATGTAACATGTGTTGTAAACTAATTTGCATATTCGGACTCAGAGTGAAAAGTTAAATGAACTACTTAGCATAATCGGACAAGTCCGCGATCTACATATGATGTAATCTAGTCCGCATTCCCACAGTAACCACAATTTTGCACCCAAAATATGTTATTTTGCCATCTTCTCAACTGTGCTTGTATTTCGATTCTCAAAATATGGTTTCTTTTTCATTTGCATTGCAGGAAAGAGCTTGATCTTGGCTATTCAAAGCTTGGAGACATTTGCCAATTCTTCAAGGACGTGTGTGGCGGAGACAAGAACAGCAAGCGAAGGCAGTGTCCGGACATGGGTCTCAGCGAGGAGGACCAGGTGGCCTGCCTGATAGACCAGGCTACAGACCCCAACATACTGGGCCGGACGTGGCAGGAATGGGAACCATGGATGTAATCCTAGACCAGCAATAATTTAGCCAGCCATGTGTACGGCCTTAATTAAACCATGATCATAAGACTGAGTGAGGCGGACTAAGTGGCATGCCTAATAGACCAGGCTACAGACCCAAACATACTGGGCTGGACATGGCAGGGATGGGATCCATGGATGTAGTCCTAGACCTGCATTTATTTAGCCAGTCATGTGTATAGTCATGTGAATACAGGTGAGAAGGACCAAGTGGCCTACCTGATAGACCAGGCAACAGACCCAAACATATGTACTGGGCAAGACGTGGCAGCGATGAGATTCATGGATGTAGTCCTGGACCAGCATCTATTTAGCCATGAATTAGACACAAATGTGTTCATGTACAGCCTTGATAGGACTGAGTAAGAGGGGGACCAGATGGCCTACCTTAAAGACCAGGCAACACACCTTAGCATATTGGACTGGGCGTGGCAGGGATGGGAGTCTATGGATGTAGCCCTAGACCAGCATTTATTTAGCCATTTATGAGCCATGTGTACAGTACACCCTTTATTAACCCATGCTCATAGGACTAAATGGTACATAATAGCAATTGCCATACAATTCAACTTCATTATTTAAATAGTCACCATGTAATTGTGTTTGTATTTCAAGGAGCAAACAACTCTATATCATATAAATTCATTTTGCCTTTTACAATAAAGCAGTTTCAAGCTGTTTTGAGGTTGCATGTTTGTGTTTATAACTATTTAACAGGGCTAATCCAATGTGATCATAAAGTAAGTTTATCTGATCAAATAGTAATTATCTAGGCCCAGTAACATAAAGATTTATAATTAATTATGTGATCAATAAAAATGGCATATTGATGGATCATATGATCAATTAATCGTTCAATCAATCAATAATCATAAAATCTATTGTAAATCTTTGTTACAGGGCCCTGATATTTCTACAAGAAATATTTTGTGTAGTATGCCTTTATACTTTGTACTGTGCTTGTTCCTAATAAAAATAAGTCTATTATGATTTATTGATGTGTGTGCACAGTGTGCCATCTTTAAAAAAAGAAATTAGCCAAAGCTACATCTAGGTATATAATACTATATGTCAAAGTTGTTGTAATTCATAATTGCCTTTTGTGTATGTTTTATTATTTTCATATTGTATGAAATACATAATCAAGAATTTCTTGTAATGAAAATTATATATTTGTTCAATAGTTGCCTCAATGTGCATTCCTTCTCAAATTTATTTTAACTCAGCTTTTTATTCACATCTTACAATGTATTACTTGAATCATTCTGTGAAGTCTTTTTTATGACAAAATGTTAATCGTAGTGGACTAAATGTACAAGGAGGCTGTTTATTGTTGTATTCAGTTAATTAAGGTGTTGTCACATATCACAGGATGTCGTAAACAGATGCCTGCCAGATAGAAAATTTGCGAATTCAAATTATCTGGTGGAGAAATTCGTCTCCATTGCTTCGTGCACAAACATTCCGGTGGATAGAGCAATGTACATTGCCTGACAAGGAAGACGAACGGATTGAAAATTTGGCTCTCCGTCGTTTGTCCATTAACGCTATCCGGTGATACGTGACACGGGCTATACTAATGACACATGAAGGTACTGCAGTGCTATCATTCTAATTACATTGTATACACATTTGTGATGTATGTTGTATGTTCAATACAGCTTCAAGCAATTATATGAATTGTACAATGATTGCTCATTTTGTCTTTCATTGATGTTGCCTTTTTTAATATCACAATGCTAGAAAATCAATTTGTGTGCATTGTGGCCCAGTTGGGCAAGTAAAATCAAGATTTTCACATTCTAGTGGCTAATGCTGTTATCCGATCCGGGAACGATCCGATTTCCCGGCGATAATCGCTTCCGAGAAATACATTTTCTCGGTAGAAAATACCAGAAGATTTTGCCGACCCATTTTCTGCAGTAATAATTGAAAATGTGTATGTTTGACAGTCCATTAAAGGGATCTAGTAACTTTGTTGACATGTGCAAAAAGTGATGAATGGTTGATGCAATGTATACTCCGCAAAAAAAGAAACTGGACACTTGTATGAGACCAAATATTTCGTATTCATTAACGATAAAATATATGATATTGTATATCAAATTAAAGATAAAATTACCCTCTTCAATATTCGCATGAAATCCAGATGAAATCATTCATTCATGACTTGTCACGGTCATTTAACCACACCAAGGTCTGTTTTCAAAAATAGCAAAAATGGAACATCCACTCAACCATATAAATGTTGATAAGCATAATCTAAAACGCTATATTCATGAGATGGCATAATTTGTCATTACAAATGTGACCTTTTCTATATCTTCATCTCAATAAAGAGTATAAATGAAGACAAATTGTAAACGTTATAGGTGTTATTTTCATCCAAAAGTAACAAAATGGGGAATTCCATGGCAAAGCTTTATCAGTCATAACCACAGTTTGTGCCCTTATTTCAGCATGAAAATGGTATAAATTCTTCTCAAGAATTATACCGTAGTCCAAAGATCTTCAAAACCTGAAGTCACCCTTGGTCAAACATTTGGGCAGTCTTTAACATGACATTTCTCTAGGTAACTATGGTTAAACTTGCAGGGGACACATGAAATACACAAGCTTCATGCCTGTAATACAGACCAGTATGATAATGCTCTCATAACCTGACCCTGTTTTATTGACAAATTTGTATTTTCAGAGTTTGTTCATAACAATAAAGTTGACTAATGTCATAATTTACTTGCCCCGCTCATCTTGTTTTAAGTGAAACGCTTACTATCATTTTAGTCTAATGGTGTGGTCCTCCATTGTTTTGCAATTTTTGAAAACAGACCTTGCTAGTGTTAATTGACCATGGCATTTCATGCATCAACGATTACACCTTTAAGTTATACCCTGCATGTAGAGGACTAAATTCCCTTTAATTTGATATGTGATCATGTACACTTTATCGTACATTAAAATGAAAAATTTCAACTTATACAAGTGTCCAGTTTCTTTTTTTGCGGAGTATATATTATTGTTATCTCATATGTCCACAGGGTATTGTGTGAAAATTTCAAGTCAAATGGACATTGCATGGCCAAGTAATGAGCGAAAATGCAAAGTGATATTCAATAACTCACTGCTCTCACTTTGTACACAGAAGAAAAACTCGCCCGGAGTTTTTCTTATCTGAATACTTCGATCGTACATATCTTTGTAACGAAAGGGAAATTTGACAAACCGAAACCTGTCCCATGATTTTATTGTTAATACGAATACAACAAGGTATGAGAGAACCGCTAGAATGAAAAATTTATTTTGAGGATTTGGACAATGTTACTATTAGTCCCTTTAAGTAGTGAAATTTGAATAAAAAATGGCGGAATCAATATTGTTTACTTTATGAGTGGTTAATTTTGGAGAAATTCTTGGTTCAGTTACTTCGTTTCGCAGTCGAAAATTGAACAGGAGCATGGAAATTGCTAGTCATTTGAACGATATTGCCGACGGATGTGCACACAAAGTTAGGCCGACACTCCTGGGGAGACGTCTGATGGATGTCTGTATGATTGGGCCCGATGAGCCGGTGCATTCAGAAAGTGGCTCAAAATACGTATTTTGTAATTTGCACCACGTTTAAAATGTTTTGATATTCTACTTGCATGATTGCATGGAGTTTGGAAGCTGAACAGAAAAAAAAATGAGCCCCAAAACTATGAAAACAACTATGAAAACTACGCAAAATATTGGTGAATAACGACTAAGTTATCGTGGATGAATCCGGCGTAAGAACACAAAGACCGTCGCTATCGCGGATGGATCTCGCTTAAGAACAAAGACCAGTAACCTGTATCCAACCTCACGACGATCTTTGTTATCATGTAGACTACCAAAATGGTGTTGATCACAAAAAGGCTAATTTATAGTCACTTTTTGAAGGCAGTGGCACTCACCAGCTGCACGATCGTACAAATTTACATGTGATGTTTCCCCGTGACTGGCGGGCTGAGTTCTGTGAATGTGTGACACGATGCTGTAACAAACGATCGATTTCTAGGCCCAATTCACTTCGGAAAAAATTGCAAATTGCAATATTATCCGAGAACGATCTGGGATTTTTTCTTTACCTAACAGCATACTAGTGGGCCCAAACCTGAATCTGGTGGCCCCAAACAATAAAAAACATAAGAAATTCTGATATATTTGGTTGCTGTTTGGGCCAGGGGAATTTTGGATAAAATGAAATTGGTGGCCCAAAGCTTATTTTTAGTGGCCCGGGGCCAGTAAAGTCTGCTAATTTTGAGCACTGCTTATCAAAATAACTTGTGTAATTTAAAGGAGAATGGAGTAGTAATGGTGTTCAGTGTGAAAAACTTGAATTTTCATGGTCTCGTTCGTTCTAATTCTTAAATGTAACACAATAATCGCATGACGACACAATCATTCACGTTAAATGGCATTCCACTATTGCCCCCAAACAAGTGAAAATAGTTTACAGACATGCATTACTTCACGTGGGCCAATGATTACTAGCGGTGCTACGATGTATAAAGTTAAGCTTAAGCCCATCCATCATTAATATGGCTTTCGTGATAATTCGGCATAAACACAGTATTTTAGCAGATAATATACCAAGCCCGTAACCAGGGGGGGTTCGGGGGGTTCGATCGAACCCCTAAAATTTTCAAAGGTTAAAAAAGGGGGGGAAGAAAAGAGAGAAAAGAGGAGACATTACACATGTTAATACACTGTAAAGCAGTTAAAATTCCTTTGGAAGATAATAGAAAATATGATTTTTCATATGTATAAAAATAATAGTCTGTATTGATGAAAAGGTTATTATAATTGGTGTGCAAAATTTTGAAAATGAAAATTGGTGTATAAATTTCATTATTAGTATTACTGAGTTTGTCATTTATAGAAATTATATTGAATTTATGAATAAAAAGACAAACAATTATGTAAAAACCAGACTATGGAAAGAGGTAAAGGTAGAATTAAAAAAAACTATTTGAATTGTTCTTACTTTCGAAACAAATTAAGAAATGTAAAAGGAATATGTCATTATTAGAACTTTTTTAGTTTATAATTTTATTAATTTGTGTAACCATGCAAATATTGTACTCTGAAATAAAGTTCCTCGGAAGAGGTAAAAGAAGAAAAAAATACGTGTCGGGGAATGGATACTGCATTTTTTTTAGTCTACATTGGAGACGTTTACGAGAACACATTAACTTTCATTTTGTTGCATGGCTGCACCTTATGATATAGTTACCTACATGTGAGCAAGCTTAGGAGGGGAGAGACATAGGCGCCGGAAGTGGGGGGGGGGGGGGGGCAGGGGGCGGCCGTGCCCCCTACCCCCCCCAATTAAAAAAAAAATTTACCCCCCCCCCCAAAAAAAAAAGCCCCCCCCGCTCCCCAAAAAATATTTAAAAAGAGTGGGAAAGACACAATCCATATCGAGATCCCACCTAACCGACCCCCTTCAACATATGTATATCCATTTGGATGCACAGGAAACACCTCGCTAAGTTTTACCCCAAAAAGAAAACGCCTTGTACCAAGCCCTACACCCCCTATATAAGCCCCGCGGTGGCTCTAAACGTCCTCTTTTCATTTGCGAATGCACAGGAAGCAGTCACGCTGGTTTTTGCGCTCCCGTTTTCTAAAGAGTTTTGTTCTACAGTCGCTGAATTTCAGTAAGATCTTTCCGTTTTTACTCTTTGTATAGCGCATTTACCACTCGTGATTTGTTCCGGTTGTTTGAAGAATTTCTGGCGACCTGGTCGGAGTCGGGTCCTCCTCCTCCCTCTGGTGCCGCAGTTTCCGACCCCATGGAGGTCTCGGATGTGGATGGTTTTCCCTTGGAGTCGGGAGTCCCAGAGGAAGGGGAGGAGGGTGATTCTCCGCGGTTTTTGCAGGTGGGTTCGTGCAGCTGATCAAGTTCTGATCAAGTTCTTTTCTCCAGAGGCTGAGGCGGGGTCGGTTGGTCCGGCGGAGCAGCACTCTTTCAGGCTGAGTCGGCCTCTGGGCCGTCGTGTATTGCGGTGGCTCCGGACTTCCTGGGTGCCAGGGCTTTTGGTATCTGTCAGGAGGATCGGGCCGGGTTACTTTACAGTTTTGGAGCATTTCTCCTGCCTTGCGGGCGTTGGCCGCTTCGTGGGGGGGTCCAGGGGCGACGGCTCTCCAGTCCCAGTCCTTCCGGGCTGCTGATCGTTCGTGGTCGGACGTTTCGAAGGCGGCGCGTCCTTGCGCTTCGGCTGTCTGTGTATTCGGTGTCGCTCCAGGATATTCTGTGCCGGGCTGAGGAGTTAGGTTTGTGCCCGGAGGATAGGGAATCGGCCAGCAACCTCAACATGGCTGTGTCGGAGATTCTGTTTGGGCAGATCGCCCCGTTTGATCTTTTTTGCGTGCCGTCCAGCGTCGGAGTCTGGTCCTTGGGGCCCTGGGTCTGGAACGGTTGTTGACTAGGTCATCCATCATGGCGATCCCGTTGGCCGGACCGTTTTTGTTCGCAGGCGAGCTGGACAGGGCGCTGGATGCCGAGGTGAATCGGCTAAGCGTGCGTCTGAGGTTGCTGGACGTCTTCGTCCCCTGCGTAGTCAGTCCGTCCCGCCGCGAGGGTGCTCCCCCGGGATCGTCTGGGTTTTTTCGAGGCCTCGGGTTAGACGGCGCGACTTTCGTGGCCCACCCGTGCCCCATCTCGGGGCGGGGGAGGGGTGTCTGCCCGTGGCGGGCCCCCCTGCAAGGGTGGCCCTGTCTTCGGTTCGTCGTTCGAGGTCCCGGCTAGGGGGCGGGGAGCGACGAGGGCTCCCAGAGGGGGCGGACGTGGTCGTCCGTCCGCCTATGGTCGGTTCTGACGGTGTCCTTCGCAGCGTTTGTAGCCGCAGGCCCGGTGGGGGGGGGCGTCTCGCCGGTTTCCGGGGACAGGTGGGCGGACGTTTCAGTGGATCCGTTCGTTCTGGACACGGTCGTGCAGGGGCTGCGCATCGACCTTCTGCCCTCTTTTCCTGGAGTCCTCCGGTTTCCCACGGTCCTGCCTCGGTCAGGAGTGAAGCAGCAGCGGTGTGGTCGGAAATCGATGCCTTGTTGGCCAAGCGGGCCATCGCGGAGGTGGCCGACGCGCCTTCTCTGTGCCTCTCCCCCGTCTTTCTAGTCCCCAAGCAGACGGGGGATTTCCGTCTAATCTTGAATCTCAAACGTTTCAATTCTGTTCGTCCCGGATGTTGGGTTTCGGATGGAGACTCTGGCGTCCATCCTTCCGCTTCTCGAGAAGGGCGAATGGGCGGTTTCCGTAGACCTTTCCGATGCCTAACCTGCACGTTCCAATCCACCCGGATTGCTGGCGGTATCTGGGGTTCCAGGTGGGGCATCGGACCTTTCAGTACCGGGTCCTGCCGTTTGGTCTGAAATCCTCCCCCGGGGGTTCTCCCGCCTGGTGGCGGCGGTGGCAGGGTGTCTTCGGTCCCCGCGGAATCAAGATATTCGTGTACCTCGACGATTTGGCTGGGTAGGTGGCCCCCTTCGGAGGTGGTTCTGCGCCGGCACCTGTCGGAGACCCTCGATTTGGTCCAGTCCTTAGGGTTCATCATCCAATGAGAAGAAGTCGGAGTTGGTCCCTCCCAGGTCCCAGTATTTCTGGGGCCGAGCTCAATTTGGTATCCCAGTTGGCCCGTCCCGCGGCCCATCGGGTGGTGGCGGTTCTGGGCATCGTTCGTCGTTTGAGGTCGAGCCCGTATTCTCCGGCGGAGTTGTGCATGGTGTTCCTCGGTCATCTCGCCAGCTTAGTGGATCTGGATCCCGGATTGCCGGTTTTTATCCGACCTGTTCAGATGTTTCTTCAGATCTATTTCCGGCAGGCGGTGGACTCCCCCCGGAAGCGGGTGCCGTTCACCGACCAAGCCAGCAGGGTCTGCGCGGTGTGGGCGGACCCTCAGTTCCTTTCGCAGGGGAAACCATTCAGGAGGCTTCCCTCCTCGGTGTCAGTGACCACCGATGCTTCGTCGATCAGTGTGGGGGGCGCACATGGGAGACAGCTACATCTCGGGGACCTGGTCCCCTCGGCAGGGCGGGCCTGCACAGCAACGTCCTGGGAGATGTATGCGGTGATATTAGCTTTTCACGAGTTCCTCCCGTCCTTGCGGGGGCGCTCAGTCAGGTTGGAGTCGGACAACTCCACGGTAGTGGCGTATGTCAACAAACAAGGGGGCACCAAGTCCCTGGCGTTGTGTCGTTTGGCCCTGGACCTCTGGGGGTCGTGCCGGGCCCACGGGGTAGTCCTGTTCGCGGTCCACGTGCCGGGGGGAGCAAAACGTAGTTGCGGATTTCCTATCTCGAGGGAGGTTCCTTCCGTCGGAATGGCACCTCCACCCGGCAGTGTTCGACAGGATCTGCCGAGGTTTTTCCGTGTCCGAAGGTGGACTTATTCGCCTCGGCGATAAACCGGCAGTTGGGGGTTTATTGTTCGAGAGCCCGGGATCCTCGGGCCTGGGCGGAGGATGCGTTCTCCGTGTCGTGGAAGGGGATTCGGGGGTACGCGTTCCCCCCCCTTCCCCCTCCTCCCTCTAGTTTTGAGGAAGGTAGCGGACTGACGCGGCCGAGTTACTGCTGGTGGCACCGTGGTGGCCAGCCCGGCCGTGGTTTCTACACGCTAGTGTCCCCTCCTGGCGGCAGTCCCGCGCAGCCTTCCTCTCCGAGCGGACCTGGTGGTGCAGCCCCTGTCCTTGCTGCCGCCCACCCGCGGCCACACTCTCTCCATCTGGTGTTGTGGCCGCTGTCCGGCTGTTCGCTTGGCCAGGAGGGGCTTTCAGAGAGGGCTGCGGGGTTCGTCTCGTCCTCCTGGCGGTCATTCCACCAGGCGGACGTACGATTCGCGTTTGTCTCTCGGTTCGGAGGGTGGTGTCGAGAACGAGGGTGTAGTCCCGGTTCTACCTCTGTAGGTCAGGTGGCGGATTTTCTTATCGAATTATTTGATGAGGTGTTGGCGTTGGCCACCATTAGGGGATACCGGTCGGCCATCGGCGCGTTACATAGAGGTTTCCCCGATGGGACTACGGTGGCCTCTAGCGAATCACTGTCTCTGTATTGTGAAGAGCTTTTTTCTTTGAAGCGCCCTCCCTCCAGATCCCTCGTACCTTCATGGGATCTGACCACTGTCCTTCAGGCCCTGCCCGTGCTCCGTTTGAACCCATGTCGGGGGCTCCAATGATTCAGGTTGCGGCTAAGACGGCCTTCCTATTGGCTATCGCGTCCGGCCAGAGGCGGAGCGCGCTTCAACGCGTTATCATGGCGAAGGGCCATGTGCGGTGGGAAGAAGGACGGCGTCCGGATGATCCCTTCCCCCAGGTTTTATTGCAAAAAATCAATCGGCGGGTTCACCGCCTGTAGAGATTTACCTCCCAGCGATCTCCTCGTTGTCGCGATTAGGGCGGATCGCCTGTGGTGCCCTGTCCGCGCCTCTCAAATGGTACATTAAGCGTACTGAGACTGTTAGGTCCTCCCCTGCGCTATTCATTGCGACTATCCGCCCTCATCTCCCCGTCTCCTGCGGCTTCGATTTCTCGGTGGCTGGTTGCTGGCGATCCGTGCGGCTGGTGATGATGCTCTGGTTCAGGCCCCTGTCCATGCCCACGAGACCCGGGCAGTGGCCTCCTCGTGGGCTCTCTTCAACGGGGCGTAAGTAGACGAGATCAAGCGGGGCGGCGTACTGGGCCTCGTTGAACACCTTCGTGTCATGTTACTTGAGGGATGGTGGTGGCCGGGGGCCCGTCTTTTGCTGAGGCGGCTCTGGCGGCTGGCTCTACTTAGTCGAGGCTTGGTCGACCCCTCCTCCAGTCAGTAAGTGTACTTCCCTTTCCTTTAACTGTTGTGCTGGTCTGATTTTATACATATGTTGAAGGGGGTCGGTTAGGGATCTCGATTATGGATTAGATGAATCTTAATGATTTCACTATCCATTAGAGATACTACCGACCCCCCTTCATAAAGTTCCCTCCCTTCCTCCCCTCGTCGGTTGTCATTCGCAATCGAAAAGAGGACGTTTAGAGCCGCCGCGGGGCTTATAATTGTTTATTGTTTATAATTCACAAATGTTTGTGACCTATTCTTTGTAAAAAAAAATATATGTAAATTCTTGTTGAAAATGAATAAACTGAACATTGATATAGGGGGTGTAGGCTTGGTACAAGGCGTTTTCTTTTTGGGGTAAACCTTAGCGAGGTGTTTCCTGTGCATCCAAATGGATATACATATGTTGAAGGGGTCGGTTAGTATCTCTAATGGATAGTGAAATCATTAAGATTCATCTAATCAAATGTATGAGCTAACATTCAAAAACTAGTTTATACATCCATTTTCAATTTTCGCTGCACGCTTCGCGCACGAACAGATTATCTCAGTTTGTTGTAAACTTCCGATGAGAGCATAGACATTTTATTATTTTTTTGTTTAACTCGGATTCTAAATTTCCTTCACAGCTAGTATGGCATGAAGTGCACCAAATTGCCCCCATTTCAAGTATATAAATGCAAAATCTTCCCCGTGGGAGGGGACTACCCCCTCCCAAACCCTCCCCCTCTGGCTCTGCCCATGCCCTCGGTCGCTTCGCTCCCTCGGGATTCATTATTAGCTGTAGGCACATGTTGTTGGATCATACATGCGCCATATGGTTTATGTTGGAACTGTGTATGACACAATATTTATGTGTGAGTTTGGGTGCATATTTATTAGTGCGTCAATTATTTGTTTTCTTCGTGAAAAATATATAAAATCATAACACGCTTTCACAGATACAGTTAATCTTAAGCCCGAATTTCCTATCTAGGTATGCACCAGATTGCACAATTTCAAGTCCATAAATGCAAAATCTTTCTTACCGTGGGAGGGGGATACCCCCTCCCTCCCTGCCCCAGCCCTCGGGCGCTTCGCTCCCTCGGGACTAATTATTGGCTGTGGTGTTGTGGATCATACATAATGTTGCATAATTATGGTTTATGTTGTTGTGTGTGTGTTTTAAGGGTACCAGGGGCGTCGATCACGGGGGGATGGGGGGGGGGGGCATATATCCCCCCCCCCCCCCCCCCCCCCCCCAATATTTGGGGTTCAAAAATATATAATAACATTAAAATTAAGGAGCATTGCCAATGGCGTCGATTTCTTCCCATGGTTGGGGGGGATGATCAGGGGGTTTGACCCAATGATGATGCGGAGCATCGTCCACGAGCCGCGTAGCGGCGAGGCGATTTTTTTTTGTGGCTATTTTGCTAAGAGGGGGGGGGTTGACCCAATGGCGATGCGGAGCATCGTCCACGAGCTGCGAAGCGGCGTAGTCCGAGCCGTGTAGCGGCGAGGCGATTTTTTTTTTTGGACCCCCAATAAGCTTTCCAATGTTTGTATCCCTTGACTTATTCTATTCAGGGTTCCATCAGGATGATTGCAATCGACAGTATTTATCTATCCGGCTAAAATTCATCCATACTTGGACAGTGCCCTCATCATAACAGGATGCTTGCAATCTGCACTTAATAATCTTCCAATCTCTAAACAGCTAATTCAAAAGCCAATTAACTAAAGAATAGTTTACTCTATATTTACATATAGACAACATCTTTATATCTGGATATTACAAATCTCAAAGCTTCCGGGGGCTTCCCAATGTGGGTATCCCATGACTGATGCTATTCAGGGTTCCATCAGAATGCTTGCAATATATGTTTCTATCAAGGCTAAAGTTCATATTGGACAAAGCCCAGCTCATAACATGATGCTTGCAATGTTCACTTAATAATCTTCCAATTTCTAAACAGCTGAATTCAAAAGCTTTGCCCCCCCCCCCCCCCCCCCCCCCCCCCCCACATCAGCCATAAAAACCCGGGCACGCTGCTGGGTTGTCGCTTCGCTACCTCGCCAGAGATGGTCAAAATGACGAATCATCCCCCCCAATGGCGAGAAGAAATCGACGCCCTTGTGTAGGGGTACATATTTATTAGTGTGTCAATTATTTGTTTTCGACGTGAAAAATATATTAAAACTTTCTGGTCGATCAAATCATATCACACTTTCCCAAATACAGCCGAATTTCCTATCTAGGTATGCACCATATTGCACAATTTCAAGTTCAAAAATGCAAAAGCTCCCTACCGTGGGAGGACACCCCCCTCCCACACCCTCCCCCCGCTCAGTCGCTTCGCTCCCTCGCAATGTCTCACTCTCAAATCTGGCTCAAAGTTGGCAACCCAGAGTGTGGTTGGGCATGAGCCCTATACACACACAAATTGTGAGCCCCCTTGGGGTTTTTGCCCCCCCCCCCCCCAATCCAAAACTGCTTCCGGCGCGCCTGGGGAGAGGTGCCTTAGTTTTATCTATACTCTTAAGAATCTCATAGGCCCTATATGTTTGAATGAGGTTGACGTGGGACATGAGTCCCGGACCTCGAAATGAGAGTAGTTTGGACTTTCCAATTGATTGACAAAATAAATAAATGCCTGATTGTGAAAAGTATGCCTATATCAACAGTTTTATTATGGCGCGAAACGATTCGCATTAAATTTCACTTTGTTTTTACCAAAATAGACCAGAACGTATTTCTGAATTTCACAATTATTTGCGCTTAGGCAGAAAATAATCGAGTCTTCAAGGCCTTTCAACGAATTTTGCAACAAAACTTGCCTGAAAAATATAGAAAAAAACTATGCAAAATAGGGCGTTTTAGGGTCTTAAAAAGCATGCAAACCCAGGGGCTTCCCTGGACCCCTAGCCGTTTAAAAACGTCACGAACCCCCTAATTGAAAACTCTGGTTACGGGCCTGTATACTTATATTAATTATCGTTTTTTATGTATGAAAAACGGATATTTTCCGTAAAAAGTATACATGATGACGTATTCGTGCAACTCCGGTCAAAAACGATGCATCCTCGTTGCAGTGTTATACATGTGTCCAGCTCCTAAACGTCAACACGCTCCTATACGTCAACATGCTCCCTTAGCTACCTGAAAATTAGTTCGGACAGTGCGTATGGTACGGTGGTACCGGCGTTACATGTCACACACTCGTTCGAGCGTGCGCGCCTGTACTATGTGCATTATCGACCGCTCTCTGTGGGGTAGCCAAGGGGGAGGGGGGGGGGGGGGTAGGGCTGGATAAGGGGATATAAAGCAGTATATGTTACCTCCTTGGTTTTAGGGTTTTAATTACATATGAACAGATAATGGGACTAGTGTTAGAAGGGGAGAAGGGGGAGGGCATAACAATGTTTTCTGGATGGCTAGGACCCAGCTAGCCACCTGACGTTGGGCCGATGTCGGAATTTGGTTGCCGGATGTCGGCATATCGCCGTTGGCTCGAGGTTAAAATGTCCGCCAGCCCAACATCGTCACGACGTCATTTTTGTGATATATTGGCATAAGGTCATTTTCCGACAATGGCCCAACATCATGTCATGAGATGATGTTGGGCCATTGTCGGAAAATGACCTTATGCCAATATATCACAAAAATGACGTCGTGACGATGTTGGGCTGGCGGACATTTTAACCTCGAGCCAACGGCGATATGCCGACATCCGGCAACCAAATTCCGACATCGGCCCAACGTCAGGTGGCTAGCTGGGGAGTAGCCAATTGGGGGGGGGGGGGGGGGCTGGAGAAGGGGATATAAAGCAGTATATGTTACTTCTTGGTTTTAGGGTTTTAATTAGAAATGAACAGAGAATGAGACAAGTGTTGGGCGGAGAGATGAGGAGGGAGGGCATAGCCATGTTCATGGATGGCTAGGGGGAGCCAAGGGGGGGGGGGGGGGGTAGGTCTGGATAAGGAAATATAAATCAGTATATGTAACCTCCTTGGTTCTAGAGTTTTAAGTGTTGGGTGGAGAGATGGGGGAGGGCATAGCCATGTTTTATGGATGGCTAGGGTTAGCCAAAGGGAGGGGGGTAGCTTGGGGGCACTACCCATCGCTGTATGGACCCTCTCAGAAGACTAAGGGCTCCGTCCTTATGTTAGGGTTCCCCCTCAGAGCATGAATAAAGCCTAGGGGCACAGCACATATAATTGGAGCCCCCTCAGAGTATGATCAAAGCTAGGGTGCACCGCCCATCACTTTATGGACCCTCTTAGAAGACTGGGGCCTCCGTCCTTTTTTTTTTGGAGTCCCCTCTGATCATACCAGAATCTAGGGGCACCGCTCATCTCTTTTGGGACCCTCTCAGAAGCCTGGGGGCTCCGTCCTTATGTTGGGGAGCCCCTTCCGAGCATGGAAAAACCTAGGGGCATCGCCCTTATATATGGAGCCCCCTCGGAGCATGATTTATGCCAGGGGGCATCCTCCATCACTTTGAGGGCCCTTTAAGAAAACTGGGGGCTCTGCCTATATATTTGGAATCCCTCTGATCATACCCAAAGCTTAGGGGCACCGCCAATCGCTTTAAAGACCCTCTCAAAATACTGGGGGCTCCGTCCTTATTTGTTGTAGCCCCATCTGATCATGTCCGAAGCTTGGGACACCGCCCATCGCTTTATGGACCCTCTAAAAAGACTGGGGGCTCGGTCCTTATGTCGGAGAGCCCCTCAGAGCATGAATAAAGCCTAGGGGCAGCGCCCATTGCTTTATGGACCCTCTTAGAAGACTTGGGGCTCCGTCCTTATTTGTTGGAGTCCCCTCCGATCATACCAGAATCTAGGGGCACCGCTCATCTCTTTTGGGACCCTCTCAGAAGCCTGGGGGCTCCGTCCTTATGTTGGGGAGCCCCTTCCGAGAATGAAAAACAACTAGGGGCACCGTCTATCTATTTGGAGCCCCTTCAAAGCATGATTAAAGCTAGGGGGCACCCCCATCACTTGGGGGCTCCGTCCTTATGTTGGGGAGCCCCCTCAGAGCATGAATAAAACCTAGGGACACCGCCCATATATATGGAGCCCTCTCGGAGCATGATTTATGCTAGGGGGCATCCCCCATCACTTTGGGGGCCCTCTTAAAAGACTGTGGGCTCCGTCCTTATTTGTTGGAGCCCCCTCTGAGCATACCCAAAGCTTGGGGGTACTGCCCATCGATTTATTGACCCCCTTAGAAGACTGGGGGCTCCGTCCGTATTTGTTGTAGCCCCCTCTGATAATAATCGAAGCTTGGGGGAACCGCCCATCGCTTCATGGACCCTCTAAAAAGACTAGGGGCGCGGTCCTAATGTTGGAGAGCCCTTCAAAGCATTATTAAAGCATAGGGGCACCGCCCACTGCTTTATGGCCCCTCTTAGAAAACTGGGGGCTCCGTCCTTATTTGTTGGAGCCCCCTCTGATCATACCCAAAGCTTAGGGGCATCGCCAATCGCTTTAAAGACCCTCTCAAAAGACTGGGGGCTCCGTCCTCTCAGAGCACGAATAAAGTCTAGGGCCAACAATATAATTGGAGCCCCCTAGGAGCATGGTCAAAGCTAGAGGGCCCTGCCCATAACTGTGGGGACCCTCTTATAAGACTGGGGGCTTGGTCCTTATGTTGGGGATCCCCCTCAGTGCATTAATAAATCATAGGGGCACCACCCATTGCTTTATGGACCCTCTTATAAGACTGGGGGCTCGGTCCATATTTGTTTGAGCCCCCTCAGAGCATGATAAAACATAGGGGCACCGCCCACTGCTTTATGGACCCTCTTAAAAGACTGGGGGCTCGGTCCTTATGTTGGGGATCCCCCTCAGAGCATGAATAAAGCATAGGGGCACCGCCCATTGCTTTTTGGACCCTCTTATAAAACTGGGGGCTCCGTCCTTATTTGTTGTAGCCCCCTCTGAGCATACCCAAAGCTTGGGGGTACCGCCCATCGATTTATGGACCCTCTAAGAAGACTGGGGACTCTGTCCTTATTTGTTGTAGCCCCCTCTGATCATATCCGATGCTTGGGGCGCCGCCCATCGCTTTATGGACCCTCAAAAAAGACTGGGGGCTCCGTCCTTATGTTTAGGTATTTTATTTATTTTTTTGTATTGCTATATACTCCAATAAAATACATTTATTGGAATATATTTCCTTGTCATCGGTTTTTAAAGCAATGAAACGGCTGGGGCCAGGAGGCCACTACTTCTCTGATGTCAATTGATAATTAATGAATGAAAATACACAGGTCCCTACCTGGCCCCAGGCGTCTAAGTATTTTATTGAATTTGTTGTATTGCTATATACTCCAATAAAATACATTTATTGGTATATATTTCCTTGTCATCGGTTTTTAAAGCAATGAAACGGCTGGGGCCAGGAGGCCACTACTTCTCTAATGTCAATTGATAACTAATGAATGGAAATACAAAGGTCCCTACGTGGCCCCAGGCGTCTAGGTATTTTATTTAATTTTTTGTATTGCTATATACTCCAATAAAATACATGTATTTGTATATATTTCCTTGTCTTCGGTTTTTAAAGCAATGAAACGGCTGGGGCCAGGAGGCCACCACTTCTCAGATGTCAATTGACAACTAATGAATGGAAATACAAAGGTCCCTACGTGGCCCCAGGCATCTAGGTATTTTATTTAATTTTTTGTATTGCTATATACTCCAATAAAATACATGTATTTGTATATATTTCCTTGTCTTCGGTTTTTAAAGCAATGAAACGGCTGGGGCCAGGAGGCCACCACTTCTCAGATGTCAATTGACAACTAATGAATGGAAATACATATGTCGCTACCTGGCCCCAAGGAGGTAACATATACTGCTTTATATCCCCTTATCCGCCCCCCCCCCCCCCTTGGCTCCCCCTAGCCATCCATGAAACATGGCTATGCCCTCCCCCATCTCTCCGCCCAACCCCCCCCTCCGGCTACCCCTAGCCACTAATAAAACATTGTTATGCCCTCCCCCTTCTCCCCTCCCGACACTAGTACCATTCTCTGTTCATATCTAATTAAAACCCAACACCAAGGAGGTAACATATACTGCTGTATATCCCCTTATCTAGACCTACCCCCCCCCCCCCCCCTTGGCTCCCCCTAGCTATCCATGAAACATGGCTATGCCCTCTCCCATCTCTCCGCCCAACACTTGTCCCATTCTTTGTTCATATCTAATTAAAACCCTAAAACCAAGGAGGTCACATGTATACTGCTTTATATCCCCTTATCCAGCCCTACCCCCCCCCCCCCCCCAATTGGCTTCCCCTAGCCATCCAGAAAACATTGTAATGCCCTCCCCCTTCTCCCCTTCCAACACTAGTCCCATTCTCTGTTCATATTTAATCAAAACCCTAAAACCAAGGAGGTAATTATACTACTTTATATCCCCTTATCCAGCCCTACCCCCCCCCCCCCCCTCCCCCCGTTGGCTACCCCTAGCCATCCATAAAAAAATGTTAAGCCCTCCCCCTTCTCCCCTCCAACACTAG
>JBAMJV010014354.1:0-16241 GCA_037951105.1 Echinarachnius parma
ACTCTTAAAACTCTCCCCAAAACCTCACCCAAACTTGCAATTTCTGCGCGCAAATTGAATTTTGGTAACACCACTTTCTATCGTTCTAATTCAGTCATGCGTGAATTATGTGCCATAAGTTGTATATCAAATAAAATAAGAGACACATAGCTTTTCAGACATATATATATCATCAAGGAAATTATTCATTATAACATAAAATTTCTGCCATGAAACCCGGTTTCGTTTTTTCTGGGACACGGTGTATATATAACTCCATTTGCCACACATTACTTATATAGTGGTCATGATAAATCACAAAAATGCACAGTATCAACGATTCTGATCTTTTTGCACATTATATCCTTCCAAAATAAGTAAAACACGGACGTCTTTATGAGTCAGCCCAATTAGGCCAGGCCGACGTACGTGAAAACAGTAACAAGACAAATTCTAGTGCATGGTTCACTCATACCTTGTTGTATTACCATGCAATAGCAGCATGGAACAGGTTTTGAAGTTTGGATTTTTAATTATCCACTGGAAAGTTATCATAGTTTTGGGTAGGCATACACAGTCATTTCAATGAGTTAGCGAATATCACTTTTTTGAGGCTCATTACCGTGCCATGAGTTCTGGTAAAGAGAGTAGTATATAGTTTTGGTCAAACTAAATTTTAGTAACCAAAACCTGCACCATTACATTACAAACTAATAGTTATAACTCCACCATGCTCGAAAGGAATTACAAATTACAAATGAATGACTAAGTAAAAAGCCTGTTATCATTTTAAAAAAGAGCCGTTAAAACTCGAGAGGGCGCTCTCTAAACACTCATCAGTTTCAACCATTTTAAAATAAAATATTGTGCATGTGATGTTTTGTTGAAATAGTGATTAGATAGAGAGATAATCAACTATTTAACAAAATATTTGAAAACCTCTTTTGTAAATTTTTGAAAAGAGGAAGCATTTAAAAAAACATTTTTAATGGCTGGTTCAAAATGATCGAATATATTTATTGTGGGGCCCCACAAATATTACAAATGGTTATGTTTTTGGATATTTCAGCCATTCCTGAACCGATTTTGATCAAATAAACTTTATTCTGTCATTGAAATTGTATGCTCTTCCTAATATAATTTTTCATTATCTCACAAACAAATTATTTTGTGTAGCGCCCTCTATACCAAAACTCAACTGTACCTTTAACATCGATTTAACGTGACATTTTCACACAATACTGGGTGGCCCCCAAAAAACGGAACGGGGCACTTCCCAAAATATAGTAACAAATGTATTATGTCCATCGGATAGGGTGTCTTTTCAAATGAACAACGATACCAAGAACAGTCAATTTTGTCGTGTAGTTTTTGTTTTAGGGCGCTGTGAGTGACACCATGTCAGGTTCTCTTTTTTGTCAATTTTTACTGAGCCAGTGCTTGATACATCGCACAGTACCGCCTTTCATAGCGTTGAACAAGGCGCGCCATTGTTAGTGTTCACTCAGTCGAGTGCCGAGAGAATGTGCATGTTCGTTCAATGGTATTACGGGCAGGGAGTGCGATTTAACTGGCATTTCCCCCCCCCCCCCCTCCGGGCCCCTCCCGAATACAGAAATATTTATTTTATGATTTTGCCTGAAAATAATATTTTCCACTAGTGAGATAGCCTGATGATTTTCCCCAATACAAGCCTTCTGGTATTTGAACCAAAGATATGTCTGAGCCGAAATGTATTATGTTTTTTTTTACTACTATATACTATGATGATGTCTGTCAGTCAATCAATATATCAATCAATCAATCAATCAGTCAATCAATCAATCAATCAATCAATCAATCAATCAATTAATCAAGCAATCAATCAATCAACCACTGATCAATCGATCGATCGATCGATCAATCAATCAATCAATCAATCAATCAATCAATCAATCAATCAATCAATCAATCAATCAATCAATCAATCAATCAATCAATCGATCGGCAATCAAGCAATCAATCAATCAACCACTGATCGATCGATCGATCAATAAATCAATCAATCAATCAATCAATCAATCAATCAATCAATCAATCAATCAATCAATCAATCAATCAATCAATCAATCAATCAATCAATCAATCAATCAATCAATCAATCAATCAATCATTGTCCTCGGCTACCTTTCTCGATCTCGGCGCGGCGCGCCCCCTCCCCCCACAAAAACAAAAAACAACAAAAGAAACAACAAACGAACAAACAAACACAACGCAACAACAACAACAACATTCACTGACGTGCATTGACGTGTCTTGAATGCAGGATCGGTGTGCAGTTTTCCAATAACTGAATAAGAAGTCGACCTTCGTTTTTTTTTAGAACGATCCGCCTTATCCTAGAAAAAGTACTGGGCATTATTAGAGAAAATGGTAAGCTATATTCTAGTTGTATAGTTCGTTTAATTTGTGTTTGTGTACGGTATACTCGTAGAGATTTATTTTCCTGCGATTTGTTTTTCATCGAGTGATGACTGCCTACGAATTCGGATACTGTGTGAGATATCGAATATGGTACATACGATTTCGGATACTGTCAACTGGAGCTAGTACTGGGAGGTATGGTATCGAGTCCTATTGCCGGACACCAATAGCTGACGGCACAAAACAAAGAATTGATGCATAAAATCAAAGTAGAAATTATACGAGCAGCTGCATAAACTCATAGTCATAAAGAACACATTTGATGTAAAATATCTTCAAGAATTTACCAATTTTTCTCCAAATCAGCTTTCTTGTAAACCCTTCCAAAAAAGAAGCCTCTTCCTGACGCAAAATTGTGTGTTGTATTAACCGAACGCACCGAACGTGAATGTTTTGCATGGGAATGTCATTGACATGCGCGCTGCCACTGGTGCGCGGCAAAACGCGCGTATAACGCCTAGGTATTTTCTTCGGGAAATGGTGGAAAATGTTTGCTAAACATCCATTTATTATCCTCCGTTAATGCCGACTTTCAAAATTTTGAACGTTTTTCCGATGTGCAGACTTCATAACTGAAGATTCTTTGTCGTTACAGTTTAACTGTCATATCAGCCAATCATCACTATTTGCACATATCAACAAAGTTTTTGGCCCCTTTTTTGTATCAATTGCAGAGTGTTGGAGATCTACTCAAAGGGCTACCTTGCCATGATGAAAACAACTTCACCAAATTTCACAGTGAGCCTAATCGGAGTTCAGTAAGTATTCTAAATAACATTATTTGTTATTGTATTGGGCTTAACATTATTTTGTTTGCAAAATGGGTGGTTGTGCAAAACTTGACAAGGAGACGCATTCATGTACAGGTATTATTGTATGTTAAAATATAACACTGATCAGTGCTCAAACTTACAATGCATCAGTTTGGGCGATGGCACCTCCCCCCAACCCCCCCCCCCCCCCCCCCTCCTCCCCCACTCCCCTGATTACACAACACAACCAGTGGTCTCAGTCTTGGCCACATTCGGTCTCTGTCCTGCTTTTGTGAATTACGCCCCCCTCCCCCCCCCCCCCCCCTGAAAAAAGCTGGCTACGGGCCTGCAATCTCAGAATTTTATCCTGTAAATGTGAATAATTGGTTTCAGGCTTATCATCTAGTGATGGGTAAAATGCACAATAATTAGTTTTGCTCTGTAAATATGTCACTAAGCTCAGGTTATTTTTGACCATCATACATATTAATTAGAAACTATTAATAATGAATTATTGTTTAATAACATTAAGACCAAAAAAAGAAGAATACATGTGTAAACTTGATAGTTGAGTTTTGGTAGAGAGGGCGCTAGACTACTTATTTTTTTTGTGAGGTAATGAAAAATTTGAAAGAGCATAATATTTAAACAATAAAATCATCTTTGTTTGATCAAAATCGGTTCAGAGACGGCTGAAATATCCATAAATATAATAATTTGTAATAAACCCGGGGCCCCGGGTTTATTAGAGAATTTTGAACCAGCCGTTAAAAATTCAAAAAAAATGCTTCCTCTTTTCAAAAAGTTACAAAATAGGTATTTAAATAGTTGTTGGTTATTTCTCTATCTAATCACTATTTCAACAAAGCATCACATGCACAATATTTAATTCAAAATGGTTGAAACCGATGAGTGTTTAGAGAGCGCCGCGCCCTCTTACGTTTTAACGGCTCTTTTTGAATGATAACATGATCTTTACTACGTCATTTGTAATGTTTTGTTCCTTTCTAGTTATAAATATTAGTTTGTAATGTAATGATGCAGGTTTTGGTTACTAAAATTCAGTTTCATCAAAACTGTACTCTCCTTACCAGAACTCAACTATCCCTTTAAGTGTGCAGCAACCTTCATGTAAATGACTCTTGCACATCTCTTCATGCTCAACAACTTTTCCATTTCATGAAGGATGGACAACTAATAGGAATATCTGAAAATAGAAAGAGAGAGAGGAAGTAAATGATTAAAAGAGCACAATATCAGTATTTTAGTTGGTGTTTGTTATTCAGCAATCATTTTCAACAATGTTCCTTCCTCCACAGCAAAACAAGAAACCCAGTGTCTATTTACCAACCAAAGACTACCCCTCAGAACAAGGTAAGACTTGTAGCACCTCTTGAAGAAGAAAAATGTTCAATCATCCCCAGTGTTGTTCAATGGCAAACACATTAATGGAGAGAAAGTGGAAAGCTCCATTTTGTTTATTTTCCTGTTCTCCGCGAAATCACAACATCTGATTTTTTTTTTTAAAGGGATAGTGTGTTGAGGGTGTGTACCTGGTGTTGAGGGCACTTCAAGAATTTTTTTGTTTTGTGAGGTAATGAAAAACTAATTGTGAAATTTGAAAGAGCATATTATTTTAATGACAGAATCAACTATATTTTATCAAAATCAGTTCAGAAAGAGCTGAAATATCAGTAAATATATTCGGTCATTATTAGACAATTTAAGAAAAAAAGAGATAAAATATACGAAAGAGGTTTTTAAATAGTTGTTAATTGGTCTCTACATTGAATCATTATTTTAACAAAACACCACACTCACCAATATGTACTTAGAGAGCGCCCCCTTGTGTTTTAACAGCTGCTTTTTTAATGATAACAGCATTTATCATTTTAACTTAGCTGTTGTAAGTTTTTCTACCTTTTGGGCATGGTGGAATTATAACTAATATTTTGTAATGCGATGGTGCATGTTTTGGTTACTAACATTCAGTTTGACCCAAACTGTGCTATCTCTTTAATGAATAGATTTTTAAAAAGTAGATAGTTGTAGAGACTACATGTTTTTATAAGTTCAATGATCAGCTCCATTTCCAAACACCCATGACAGTGCTATTTTCAGTACACAAAAAAAGTGACTCTCCCGTGTTCACACACAAAAATTTCATTGTATAGCTAATCAGGAGCTGATTCTTTAGTCAGCTCCTGATTAGCTATATGACGGAAATTGTCGGAAATGTGTGTCTGAACGCTCACTTAACGAAACGTCGTATAAAGAATCATGATTAACGAAAAGGGGGTTTGAGCATCGTTTCGTACGAGAGCTGACTAAAGAATCACGCTCGTTTTGTGTGTGAACGCCCGGAATAAATTATTGACCATTATCCAACCATTTTTAGCCCAAAATTAAATGATTGCAGTGATTAGAATGAAAAATAATGAAGGTTTTGTGTATTCTAGGAAAAAATCAATTTCCATAGGATTTGTACACAAATCACAAAATTTAGCGATTTTTGGGCCGACGATCACTTACGAAAGGTCACGTGACTTTAGAACGGTATATCTGGTCATCGCAAATTTGGTCTCAAAAGTTGCGCAAGACTTCAATGAAAAAACTCATGAAGTTGCGCGACAATATCTGCGCGCGTTGCGGAATTATCGCGCGAAAAGTCGAGGGGGGTCAAATT
This sequence comes from Echinarachnius parma, assembly GCA_037951105.1. Classification (NCBI taxonomy): domain Eukaryota; kingdom Metazoa; phylum Echinodermata; class Echinoidea; order Clypeasteroida; family Echinarachniidae; genus Echinarachnius; species Echinarachnius parma. Next base: position 5,881 of record JBAMJV010014354.1, read on the forward strand.
GACCTCCCCCCCCAGTTAAGATAGGGTTAAATTACAACAAATTAACCAGGCCATCTGAAAGCTTATTTTCTGAACTATTTATTGGGCTTGGAATAGGATAGTTATAACTAGATCAGATGTCATGACATTTCAATTTACACTAAACTATATCTGTATCTATGTCTTGTTTTTCTTCAGTGATCACAACAGAAAAGACAAATATTCTTCTGAGATATCTACATCAACAATGGGACAAGAAGGTAAGAGTTGTAGCCTCTATGATTTTATCACTCCTCACCCACCCCCTCCCTCTAAAAAAAAAGATAGGAGTACAAAAAAGAGAAATCAAACGTAGAGGTACGTGTGCTTATTTTGGTTCCTGAAATCAGTGCAAATATATATATTTTAATTTGTTTATATTTTGGATACTAACTCAGGTATGGAATAGTTATGACCAATATTGAAGAAATTCGGTGAAATATTGAGAGGGTGGGGGGGGGGGGGGGGTAAAAATTGCAAATATCCAGACTGTGTTCTTCTTTTTCACAAATTTAAGACATTCTGAAAGTCAAACATTTAGTTGCTTTGGTGTAAAACTAGTGAATGATATTTTACCACATTTTTTCAATTTTTTACTATACTCCGCAAAAAAAGAAACTGGACACTTGTATGAGACCAAATATTTTGTATTCATTAACGATAAAATATATGATATTGTATATCAAATTAAAGATAAAATTACCCTCTTCAATATTCGCATGAAATGCAGATGAAATCATTCATGCATGACTTGTCACGGTCAATTAACCACACCAAGGTCTGTTTTCAAAAATAGCAAAAATGGAACATCCACTCAACCATATAAATGTTGATAAGCATAATGTAAAACGCTATATTCATGAGATGGCATAATTTTTCATTACAAATGTGATCTTTTCTATCTTCATCTCAATAAAAAGTATAAATGAAGACAAATTGTGAACGTTATAGGTGTTATTTTCATCCAAAAGTAACAAAATGGCGAATTCCATGGCAAAGCTTTATTAGTCAAAACCACAGTTTGTGCCCTTATTTCAGCATGAAAATGGTATAAATTCTTCTCAAGAATTATACCGTAGTCCAAAGATCTTCAAAAGCTGAAGTCACCCTTGGTCAAACAGTTGGGCAGTCTTTAACATTACATTTCTCTAGGTAAATATGGTTAAAATTGCAGGGGACACATGAAATAGACAAGCTTCATGCCTGTAATACAGACCAGTATGACAATGCTCTCATAACCTGGCCCTGTGTTATTGACAAAATTGTATTTCCAGAGTTTGTTCATAACAATAAAGTTGAATAATGTCATAATTTACTTGCCCCGCTCATCTTGTTTTAAGTGAAACGCTTACTTTCAATTCAGTCGAATGGTGTGGTCCTCCATTGTTTTGCTATTTTTGAAAACAGACCTTGCTAGTGTTAATTGACCATGGCATTTCATGCATGAACGATTACACCTTTAAGTTATACCCTGCATGTAGAGGACTAAATTCCCTTTAATTTGATATATGATCATGTACACTTTATCGTACATTAATATGAAATATTTCAACTTATACAAGTGTCCAGTTTCTTTTTTTGCGGAGTATACATTGTTTTTTCTTCTTCATTTGACCTTCCAGAATGTGCATAAAAAGCGTGACCAAGGGAATGCTAACCTCGACAACGAGTCTCCCCCGGCCAGGAAGATGCCCAGACTGCAGCACAGCAGTAGAGATGCAGCCAACACTGGATCATAAGAACAGCCACATGGTGTCGTCTTGCAGCTCGGACTTGCACTCATCACACGATATGGATGGACTACTGTGGGTTCTTTTGCGTCAAAACAATACATGATGCACATGCTCTAGTTTTGAAGCACATAAAACATCCCCAGTTATGGATCCGTGTTAGCGTTGCCCATCACAACGAATGGAAGTCTGCGGCAGAAAAAAGAAGCGAGGATTGGACAATGTAGACTGAAACTGAATGAGGCGTACCCTGAATTGCTGCAGAAAAGCCAGCCAGTTTTATTGTCACAAAATGACATTGAAAAATATGTGTTGAAGTTAACAATGTTATGTGTTGGCTTAAACAGGACCTACATGCTCTATGACAACTTTGTGATTATCATTACAAGCAGAAGTGCATACATCCAAATGACTCATATTATGACATTTTTTGCTAGCATTATATTTATTCTTTTTATTTCTTTGTAATAATTTTGTTATTCATGATTAACATTGTATCTACGACTACACATAAATGTATTATCATTTCAAATCTACAATTTGTTTTCTTCAAAATGGGTGATTTGGTTGTTTATGTTGCATATATATCCAGAGATTAGAATGGTAGTAGTCTGGCAGATTTAACCAGTGTCTAGAGATGCACATTCATTGTATTTATTGCTTTGTTTAAGCTGGGTGCCATTTCATTTACACTGATTACTGCTTTACTGTTTACATACTTTTGTGCTTATGCAATTATGCAACAAATTGGGCATCTTTAGTGGGTGCATATGTGTCATTCCATTGACTCTTCCACAAATGCAGCAAATAATCTGCAAAAAGCCTTTACTAAATGCATGTAAATTAAAGCTTATGACAATAATCATTGAGTTTTAAGTAAAACTTTAGTGGCTCAAGGAATGAAAAGTCTATCAAAGTTTTGACCTGAACAAAGATCATTAATCAAATTGTAAATTGCTGCTTTAGGTCTGAAGAAACATTGGAAATCTGGAATATAAGAATGAATGATTTTTGCTTGTGAGATACCTGGTAAACTCATGCACTTGCCGAACTTTGCTTAGCATCTGCATTTAAACCAAAAGGCAGCATGTTTCTTTATGGTAATAGCGCCCTATTAAGAGTTTTCTTTAAACATCCGACGGTCTACTTCTCTTCTGAGTGTGGTGGGTTGCTTTGTCCAGGGCCAGATTCAAGGTCCTACATACATGTATGTGTCTTTATTATTTCATTCATCCATTTGCCTTGTGGCCTGCCTCCTGGGGGGTGTGTTTAATATCATTCTTTGCTAGCTCAAACTACATTATATCAGAATGGCTTGTGTTTCATTCAAAACCGTGAGGCTAATCATGTACAGAACTGAAGTCATGTTTGTGTTTATCAACTGCAGAGATTACCATGATTAGCATGAAACATGTTTTAAAACTCTGATAATGGACCTACAAAGAATCTGATAAAGAAACCCCAGATGAATGGTGTATTTTCCTAAGTCTTGAGATCTTATAGTATTAGATGTGGCACTCAGTTATTAGTACAAGTAGTGTTGTAAATGAACTTGACATTTTAAAAACCAGACCCAATATTCTATTGCTAGATAATGTAACTATTCAGTGTACTGATATCAATAACTAATTTTTAAAATGGATTTTGTATTTAGAACTTTTGGAAAATGTTTGTTGTACAAGTATACACTTTTCTACCTTTTATTGCACTCGATCGTATTATTTTATGATCAGCTATTTAACTACGGGTTGGAATTATTTATCTTTTTTTCATGTCAGGGTTTTAATATTTTTTTGTTATTCTCGCCAATTGTTTTATGTAGAGGGGTTCAAGGTTAGGTTCTTCAGAGTTGAGACTCGGTTGAAAGTTAATCAATGAAATTAATATAAGAATGATATGAATACATAAACAGTGTACTAAGGGATCATTTTGAATATCCATTGGTACATCATGTATGCATACATTGTAGTACAGCAAAAAAATACTGAACGGTAGTATATCTCTTTTGCAGGCATCACTAAAGTCAGTAAAACATTCCATAAACCACAAGGATACTACATACATCCAGTTGGTGAATTCAATAATTTATAGTGACACAGGATTCAAATGATTCATGAATTAAAACAAATTGCTTTGTAGTCTAACCCCAAGGCTCATCCCATTGTTATCTGAATCTATGTGTCATGTATTATAATTATCCTCTCTCAAAGTTGAAAGGGAAGATTCACACTATTACAGCTTAAGTCTGATTTACGTTAGTCACTTTAATTGTGCATAACTGAATGAATGATAAGGTGTGTGAATATCAAGTACAATAAAGGGTCTGCGGCTTCCAGAGACCAATTACACATCTTTGAGACAGTAACTGATAACGTCATGGATATGTTTCAGTCATTCATTCATGGACATGTTCTGAAACTATATCCTTGTAAAAATCAACTATTTTTACAGTGTTAGACTTGAGGTCTGCCAAAGAGACACACTACCTTTAATTTCACACGTTTGAGTGGTGGAAGTAAAGAAGGTATCCAACTCACCAAGCACATTTCTCAGACTGGTCATAGTAAGTTTTTATAGATGTATGTCTTTAGGAAAAACACTACTGCGAACCGACAAAGTGGGTTCACAAGTATGAACTTGACCATTACTTTGATCAAACTTGCAGTAAATACAAACTTATTGTATTTGCCACACAAATGTTTTTCTTTCCATGATAATGATATATTATGGTAATGGTAGTTTATTACTTATTTGATATAACAATCAAGTAAGTAGTGTTTTGTTTGCCTAAACACTCCATAAATATATATATAAAGTTGTATGCATTCATAAAACTGTATTACAAATAAAAATATGACCATATGAGATCACTTATGAACCATTTTTTTTTGTAATGATTGAGAGTACTATCATATCGGTGGCGTAGCGTGGTCGGACTGATTGGGGGGCACACCTTATGTATTTCTTTGTTTTTTCAAAAAATGTCCCCTTATGTTTTCTATTGTTTTTTCCAAGTTATTGGGGGGGGGGGGGGGGGGGGGGGAGGGCACGTGCCCCCCTCGTCGCTACGCCACTGATCATACCTGCCGACTGTTCCGATTTAATCAGAATATAATGATTTTCTGAATTTTTAGGACTTTCCGAATTTTATTAAATTTTATTTTTTTTTAGTACTAGTATGTTAATTTTCTATCCATGTTAGTGTGCTATTTTTCAGGCAAATTTGGCTTGTTTAACCATGTGCCGCGATTTGCGAGTTCGCGTGTTGCCAAAAATGCTTCAGCTTCAGGGGGTGCTGCCCCCTTTCCCCCGCAGGAGCACTGCCCCTTGACCCCGATGGAGGCTCTGGCCCCAGACCCCCTCTAATAGTTCAGATTTCTTATAAACCTCATTATAACGAGTACCTTGTGCCCGTTCGATTTATCTTGTTGTATCAGAGCTTAATACATAAAAAGTAAATACATAAAACAGGGCTTCACACTTACTTTTTTTGTCAGTGGCCCGGTCGGGCCAGTGAAATAATTTCTTCCCCTTTTCTGGTGGCCCGAAAGAAAAATTTACTGGCCCCAAAAATGTATTTCATGAATAAACTTTTTACTTTTTTCAAAATATCACTCTTTCCTGATCAAGCCTGTGATTATAGATGAAGAATGTCATGGGAAAATACAAGATTATTGTAATTTTGTCAATGTCGAGGTGAAAATCTACTTGCCCGATCGGGCCACTAAATGACTTTTATACATTTTTGCTGGCCCGAAGTACAATTTCACTGGCCCCGGGCCAACGGGCCAGTGCGAGTGTCGAACCCTGCATAAAAGTAACCTGGACCTGTGAAATTACCTTGTTTCTTTGTTAGAAGAGGTTCCACTGTACCTTCATTGGAATTATTAATACAGTGGAACTTCTTTATAACGAGCTCTGTTATAAAGAGGTTCCTGATATAAGAGGACTTTGTTCTTTAAAACGAGGTTCCACTGTACCTTCATTGGAATTAATAATACAGTGGAACTTCTTTATAACGAGCTCTGTTATAAAGAGGTTCCTGATATAAGAGGACTTTGTTCTTTAAAACGAGGTTCCACTGTACCTTCATTGGAATTAATAATACAGTGGAACTTCTTTATAACGAGCTCTGTTATAAAGAGGTACCTGATATAAGAGGACTTTGTTCTTTAAAACGAGGTTCCACTGTACCTTCATTGGAATTAATAATACAGTGGAACTTCTTTATAACGAGCTCTGTTATAAAGAGGTACCTGATATAAGAGGACTTTGTTCTTTAAAATGAGGTTGGAATTATTAATACAGTGGAACTTCTTTATAACGAGCTCTGTTATAAAGAGGTTCCTGATATAAGAGGACTTTGTTCGTTAAAACGAGGTTCCACTGTACCTTCATTGGAATTAATAATACAGTGGAACTTCTTTATAACGAGCTCTGTTATAAAGAGGTACCTGATATAAGAGGACTTTGTTCTTTAAAACGAGGTTCCACTGTACCTTCATTGGAATTAATAATACAGTGGAACTTCTTTATAACGAGCTCTGTTATAAAGAGGTACCTGATATAAGAGGACTTTGTTCTTTAAAACGAGGTTCCACTGTACCTTCATTGGAATTAATAATACAGTGGAACTTCTTTATAACGAGCTCTGTTATAAAGAGGTACCTGATATAAGAGGACTTTGTTCGTTAAAACAAGGTTCCACTGTACCTTCATTGGAATTAACTATTACAAACCGCTTTTGAACATTTTTGAAAAAGTGTAAGCATTTTAAAAATTAAAACAAAAATCATCGAATAAATCTGGGGCCCAGATTTATTCCGATCGGATATATTTATTGATATTTCAGCCGTTTCTGAACCGATTTTGATCAAATAAAGTTTATTCTGTCATTCAAATTGTATGCTCTTTCAAATTTTACACTCAGTTTTTCATTATCTCACAAAAAAATTATTTCATGCAGCGCCCTCCTCTGATCGATGAAAACAATGCAAAAATATACGGTTAAATTCTTTAAACAAAAAAAAGAAAAGAATATAAAAGTGTGCCCCCAATAATATGCGAGCCCCCAATCAGCTGAAAATGCTTCGCCATTGATTGCCTTTTGAGATCTGTCACTAGGATTATTATGTGTGTGTGTGTGTGTGCGTGTGCGTGTGTGTGTGCGTGTGTGTGTGTGTGTGTGTGTGTGTGTGTGTGTGTGTGTGTGTGTGTGTGTGTGTGTGTGTGTGCGTGTGTGCGTGTGTGTGTGTGTGTGTGTGTGTGTGTGTGTGTGGGTGTGTGTGTGTGTGTGTGTGTGTGTGTGTGACTGAGGGTATAGGGTCTAGTCGTGGGGAGTCGTGTCCAATGTGACCACTCCTTTACTTTATTACCGTTCATAAATTTGGTATCATTGGAAAGTTTGTTTACACCCCTTTACATTGGTATGACACTTGTTATGGATATTGTATCATGGAATGTGCATTACATCCGAATATGGGGCAAAGTCAAACGTGACATGTTGCAAAATGCATTTATATTGTCAATGTGATTTATCATGTAATTGGAAGAATTAGTGATGTTTTGAATGATGTTGAGGCGATTAATGCATGATGTCAATGGCGTATTATCATTTCCCCTGGAGGATGGAATGATTTGGAAGTGGTTATGAATACAATTATGAATTCTTCTGTTGTTTGGACAACGCAAAAGTGACGTTTGTTCTGTAATTGTGGTGGACAACTGGCAAACTTGCAGCAATAGTGTGTAAAAGTAAAAAATAATGATAATTCTCAATCAGTCAATAAAACACATTACATCTTCCTAACAGCATACACGAACGTTACTGCACCACCTCAAATTCATAACGACACATTTCATTCTCCAAAGAAAATGATAATTCGCCATTGACATTCACGCATGACCGACTTAACATCATTCAGAACACTTTATTCTCCCAACAAAATGAGGGTACACTGTTGACACCGTTGACAATATCAATGCATTTTGCGATATTTCACTTTTGACTTTGCCCCATATTCGAGTGTCATGCACATTCCATGATAAGGTAGCAAATGTCATATCAATGTATATAGGGAGAATACAAGCTTTCCAATGATACCACATTCAAGAACTGTAATTAAGTTATATGAGAGATATGAACGCTCAAACTTGGATTGCGGAACTTTTTGTGAGGAGCATATAAAGCTATAAAGGCGTACATTACTATATTCATGGGTCACATCATATATATATTGCGGCCTAACATCCCGGTCTTCAAACTGCTCAGTGTCATCCCGAAGTCCTCGGTCCCTAAAATCAATATAAAGAGTGAAAAGCTCAAACCCGGCCCTATATCACTCGACAAAGTGATAATTATCAAAACTGTTGCGAATTATACAGTATCAAATAAAAAAGAATTAGGTGTTGAATATTGAACTAGGTGACCCCTGTCTGACTGATAACGAGTATTCTATTTGATGTAAGGTGATGTAAAGTATAACAGCTGGTACTGATGCCTCACTGCTTTATCATAAGCTCGAATATTAATTGATAGACGAGTAGGTTTAATGACATTGATAAGTTTTTGGCCTATGTATTATAGACCACACTATCATACAATGGTCTCAATTTGAAATGAGCGATGATCCCAGATACTAACCATGCTGACTTAATAATACGAAAAACTTCGAGCTATAAAGGGACAATGACTGTTCAATTAATAAACACATTTCATTTTCTGGATGAAGTATGACATAATGCAGTCGCCGTTCGCCCTGAAATTACTTTCGTATAAGAGCCCTCGACTCTGGTTACAAATGTGAACACGGGGTGTGTTTACATAATTATTATGTCATTTCTTGTCAGCGAGGTTTGTATATTATCTTCATATCTTCCATGCATGAATATCACTGGTCATAAGTTGGGTAAGAAGAGCACGTTCACGTGAAAAACGAATGGATATACAAGGTTAAGGTTGTCTGCTAAATAGGTTAATATAACATGAACACAATTAAACAAAGTAATACAAAAAAGATGGCAGCAGTAAGCAGTTTCAAAATGTATATTTCAACATGGACATTTTAGCATTAAGCTCTGCATGAAATAGCATGTCGTTGGAAAGCATTACGTTCGATGAGGTCAAGATTGACATGTTATGGCGGTCTACATCCTACGATCACGATCTGATAGTCGACCAGGGTGCCATGGTCTCCGCACAGAACAACACGCTTAGCACACCCGACGGCGACAACGACGCAGATTTCTTCGAAAACTATGACGTCTATTTCTTCCTTCCGATCGCGGTGGTCGGTATTCCGTGCAACCTGGTGGTCATCTGCCTGATCGCGTGCATGCCGTCGCTGCGGACGACAATCAACCAACTGAAGATTAACTTGGCCATTGCCGACATCATCTACCTCACCATTAACCCGCTCCTCAACGCCTTGGTCAGGGAAGAGCTCAGCTGGTTGCAATGCCAAGTCGTCAGCTACCTCCAATATGTAAGTTATAATATTGTAAATGTATTTATATGCCTTCTATAGGTCATTTATGGTAACTGATAACATGTAGAAAATTGGCCCGAGTAGCCTATAACTAGAACTTTCGCACTAATTACTCCCATTAATTCTACAAAGGAAAGAGCAGTATAAATATAATAATAATGTTCCTTGTGTGAATGAAATCTTCTCAATGCCCAACAGCCGCATAGAAGGAATGCTCCCCAGGGAAGGGAGATGGTATTTACACACAAATGTGTTTGGGATTGCATTGTGATTATAACGGGAGCAATAATAATTGTAATAAAAGCGCTTAGAGATGAAAATTGTATCATAATTATTAGGCGCTTAAATCAAACATGGTGTCCAATATAGATAAGCTCAATGCCGCCCCATTGTATTACCTCATGCATCCTGCATAAATTCATCCTATTTTCACCCATACAGTTCCATATATCTTACGGGGAAAAGATGAAGAAATGTTGTCCTTTTTCCTCAAGAAAAGGTTATAATTATATTGATATGACCATAACTTAGCCTGAATGAGATTTGGCAAACTTTAATAATCACCTCTAGACTAATATGCAGCGGGGTATCTGTATAGGACGCACCGACTTTGCCTTTATTATTATGATACTATTTTGCCCGAATATGACATGATTACGATGATTTTGCCGGAATATGACATAGGCCTATGCTTTTGTCCGAATTTGTGTTTGAGTGTTTTTCGCCCGAATATCGCTATAATATAGCGATATATTATATAGTTCTCCAAAACTCTTGGGGTATGGGTGGCTACAGCCCCCCGCCTCGTACGTTTATGACATCAGCACAACTGCCAAACAAAAGTTTATTTTCAGAAACATGCTACAAGCCAATGGTTTTCGGTTATTACTGTTCCACTTTGAAATGATGATGAAATGTAATCTTATTACACACTATACAAACACACTATAGATAAGTAATCAAATTGCGAATGATCTGTCTGTGTGTAGTGCAAATGGAGTATTAACCCTAAAAAGACTGGGCTATTTTGAACCTTTACAAAACTGGGGGGGGGGGGGGGGGGGCTAAAAGGGCCCTACCCCCTAAGATCTCGGAAACCGAAACTCCGATCGACTCCAAATTTGGC
>JBAMJV010014355.1:0-21456 GCA_037951105.1 Echinarachnius parma
TCCCCTCCCTACGTACCCAAACGACCCTCCCCTATCCCTCCTTTCCCCCTGAGCGAAGTTGGTTAACATCAAGGTCCTTTCCTGGTTATATTGTGCACCACATTTCAATCTTGAGCATCCATTAATTGTGTATAACTTTATTGATGATAATGAACACATGGTATATATATATAGAGGATGGTAAATTATTGAGGTTTTTGCGGGGTTTTTGTTTTTACTCATTCAATAAGAACTACAGCTTCGGTATAATATGGTTATAGTTAGGAGAGTTAGGATGTGTGGTAGGAGGGGCTCGACGTTTCGAACAGGTTGACTGTCCGTCGTCAGGTCTCTCCTCTCTCCGCTGTAGTTCTTGTTAGAACTACAAGCTCAAGAAAGAATACCAACAGTCCTTTTACAGGACTACAACAGTCCTTGTTAGGACTATCCAAGAAAGAATATAGTACAACAGTCCTCGTTAGGACTCTCCAAACCTCTATTCTTACATGGTGCAACTACGAGCCGACTGTATAGTCTAGACTCTGTAGTACATCTTTATCCAGAATGCTATTTAATACATGTACCGATTATAGATTCGTGTGTCGTTGCAATATTACGATTAAAAGTGAGCAAAGAAAAATGGGATTCCAACGGGATCGAACCCGAGACCTCAGGATTGCTAGACCGGTGCTCTACCGACTGAGCTATAGAAAACCCTACGACGGCGTTCTTCCCTGAAACCCCTTAATTCATCATTGCTCAAGTAGTCAGAAGCTTTATAAACCTGACATAAACCCGAAGCGGATTAAAATCAACTTGGGGATATATGCGAGGGATCGCCGAAGCGATACAGCTTTTTGTAATAATTAATTCAAACATATAGGAAACTGACCAAGAATATATTGTGATTAAAAGTGAGCAAAGAAAAATGGGATTCCAACGGGATTCGAACCCGAGACCTCGGATTGCTAGACCGGTGCTCTACCGACTGAGCTATAGAAACCCCTACGACGGCGTTCTTCCTGAAACCCCTTAATTCATCATTGCTCAAGTAGTCAGAAGCTTTATAAACCTGACATAAACCCGAAGCGGATTAAAATCAACTTGGGGATATATGCGAGGGATCGCCGAAGCGATACAGCTTTTTGTAATAATTAATTCAAACATATAGGAAACTGACCAAGAATATATTGTGATTAAAAGTGAGCAAAGAAAAATGGGATTCCAACGGGATTCGAACCCGAGACCTCCGGATTGCTAGACCGGTGCTCTACCGACTGAGCTATAGAAAACCCTACGACGGCGTTCTTCCCTGAAACCCCTTAATTCATCATTGCTCAAGTAGTCAGAAGCTTTATAAACCTGACATAAACCCGAAGCGGATTAAAATCAACTTGGGGATATATGCGAGGGATCGCCGAAGCGATACAGCTTTTTGTAATAATTAATTCAAACATATAGGAAACTGACCAAGAATATATTGTGATTAAAAGTGAGCAAAGAAAAATGGGATTCCACGGGATTCGAACCCGAGACCTCCGGATTGCTAGACCGGTGCTCTACCGACTGAGCTATAGAAAACCCTACGACGGCGTTCTTCCTGAAACCCCTTAATTCATCATTGCTCAAGTAGTCAGAAGCTTTATAAACCTGACATAAACCCGAAGCGGATTAAAATCAACTTGGGATATATGCGAGGGATCGCCGAAGCGATACAGCTTTTTGTAATAATTAATTCAAACATATAGGAAACTGACCAAGAATATATTGTGATTAAAAGTGAGCAAAGAAAAATGGGATTCCAACGGGATTCGAACCCGAGACCTCCGGATTGCTAGACCGGTGCTCTACCGACTGAGCTATAGAAAACCTACGACGGCGTTCTTCCTGAAACCCCTTAATTCATCATTGCTCAAGTAGTCAGAAGCTTTATAAACCTGACATAAACCCGAAGCGATTAAAATCAACTTGGGGATATATGCGAGGGATCGCCGAAGCGATACAGCTTTTTGTAATAATTAATTCAAACATATAGGAACTGACCAAGATATATTGTGATTAAAAGTGAGCAAAGAAAAATGGGATTCCAACGGGATTCGAACCCGAGACCTCCGGATTGCTAGACCGGTGCTCTACCGACTGAGCTATAGAAAACCCTACGACGGCGTTCTTCCCTGAAACCCCTTTATTCATCATTGCTCAAGTAGTCAGAAGCTTTATAAACCTGACATAAACCCGAAGCGGATTAAAATCAACTTGGGGATATATGCGAGGGATCGCTTCGGCGATAGAGCACCGGTCTAGCAATCCGGAGGTCTCGGGTTCGAATCCCGTTGGAATCCCATTTTTCTTTGCTCACTTTTAATCACAATATATTCTTGGTCAGTTTCCTATATGTTTGAATTAGTTGCAATATTACATTACAACGGTTAGCAGACTCATTTGAATTCGCTGTCGAGAGGGCATGCAGGTGCGACTGAAAACCAAATCCAATTTCTGTCTGGTCTTTTTTCTTCATGAATGTGTAATCCTTATCATGCCCCCGTCTGCAGTCATTGTCCAATTGGGCTGTTGCTGAACTGCAAAAGGTTTTGGGCATTCGCGGGACTAGGGGCATGGGGTATTATATTTAATTGTCAGCTTCTTCTACTTGCCAGTCCCCCCCCCCCCCCCCCCCCCCCCCACCCACTCCCCGCTCCAACACAAGGTCGTTAGTTTGCTGCTTTCGGTGACACTGATGCTGTTCATGTTTTAATAACAGTTCATAATTAGAAACGAAGACTCGAGAATTTTGAACGGTTCGAATAAGCCCAGGTATGCACTTTGAATGCCATCGAATGTGTGATGAATTTGACATCGGACGCCAAGTTGGGGACTTTTTTTAAATCCGGTTTATTCGGTGCCATATCTTTTCAAATCATTATCCAAATAACCCAGGGTGTTAGACAAAGATTATAAGTTGAACTTAACTCTAAGTTAGACCTAACACTTATGGAAAGCCAGTGGTAGCCTTAGAATAAAACATATTCAGAAGCAAAACAATACAAGTATTTGAAACTTCAAACACAAATGTATATCAATGAATTCAAGGCTCCTTGATCATGTTGATAATAACAAATTTTACTGATTTCAATAAAAAAAAATGTATGCCTTTTTAAAGAACTGCTCCAACAATTTTACAAAGAAACTAATGGCTTTCCATAATAGTTAGGTCTAACATAGAGTTAAATTCAACTTTGAATCTTTGTTTAAAAAAAAATTAAAAAAAAACTTTAACCAAAACATGGTGGTATTTCTTATTAGAACGTTATCTACTGTAGATATTAACATATTTATCTTCCAAAGCTTCAAATATTGTTTGTCTTATTTTTTGTTGCATTTCATTAATTGATTACGTTGCTATATTATAGTCATAATGGACATTATAGTATTGTCGCGAAATTATTTCTCCCGATCTATTTCCATCTGGGCTCCGTTGAAGAAAGAGATGCAATCGATTGTAAAGTTATTTGTAAGTCAGATCATGTGACAAAATGCGCAAATCTGATTGGTTGAAATGCGCACACTTTCTGACTTACAATTAATTGTAACTGACAATCGAATGTATCTCTTTCTGCAACGGGGCCATGGGCGAGTATTTTGTTCGTCCTTGTATAAAATACCGAATTATTGAACAATACAGTACACGAAGAGTGTCTGGCCTAGTGGTCAGAGCTCTGCATGCGCTCCACATAATTAGGCCCGGTTCGAGGTCTAAACCAAGACCAATTTAAGACTGGACGGACGGGTGTTCTATTCAATAGAATACCGACATCACATTGAACGAATTACGGTACAGTATGTGAAGAGGTGTTCTGGTCTATAATAGTCCGAGCTCTGCTATCAACATACATCGGCCCGGTTCAAGACCCAGACCGAGACCGACGGACGGTATTCTTTTCACTCTTCTATAAAACAAACAAAATAATAAATATTTTAACGAATTACGATGTTCTGGGCCCCGTAACATAAAGATTAACGATGAATCGTATGATACATTGATAAGTAGTACGTTTAATCGTAGCTCTTTATGTTAACTGGGCCCTGTTGCAGAAAGAGATACAATCGATTGTAAGTTATTAAGTCGGAAAATTAGCGCGATTCAACCAATCATATTTGTGCATTTAGAACACATGATCTGACTTACAATTAATTGTAACTTACAATCGATTGTATTTATTTCTGTAACGAGGCCCTGGTCTAGTGGTCAGAGCTCTACTCTTCGCAAAAATCGTCCCGGGTTTCGAAACAAATAGAATGCGTCTCTCGGATGGTGACGATAAAGGGCGGCAATGCCAGATAAGTCTGTCAGAAATCGATGATTGATTGAATCCGTCTCTAAAAACACTGCAAAAACCAATTATAATATAAGTTTCAAGTTTATTTTCCATTGCCAGCATGAAAAATACAACTTATTAAAAAAAAAAAAAATTCTCAATGACACTCACTATAGGAGCATGTTCATATGCACCTATATATAGGGGGGGGGGGGGGGAAGGTTTATCTGATATTACCCAAGGCTTTGAACTCGTAAGTGATGAATGCGATGCCCCCCGTCATGGACAATTTAGTTCGCGATCCATTCATTTATTACAAGTCCATTAGCGCAACACCCTAACCAATATTGTGACAAGAGACTGGAATGGAAGCAACAACAAAACAAGAGGAAAGGAAGGGAAAACGTTCAACGACTAAAGTGCCTTTTACTTAGCGGCGGCGGAACATGCCCCCCTAGACCGATAAATCAGTCCTTCTCCTCGTTTGTTGTTTCACTCACCACTTCAGAGAAATTGGAGGGGATAGTATGACGTCATAATATTAAAGGACCCCTCGAGAACGAGGTGGATTTTTCTGTCTATGTCCCCCGAGCCTCTGCCCCCTCCTAGGTTATGACACTGTTCCTACGTATATAGCAAGAACAAGATGCTGGAGTTTATGGAGGCACGTTTTACTGTTTTCTTTTACTGTCAGTTTGGCTTTCCTAGCTCAGTCGGTAGAGCACCGGTATAGATATATGCGGAAAGGGCATTCCATCGTATGAGAGGAAATACATAAATAAATAAGTAAATTAATATATAAATTGATAAATAAATAAATAAATAAATGAATGAATGAATCAATCAATCAATCAATCAATCAATCAATCAATCAATCAGTCAATCAATCAATCAATCAATCAATCAATCAATACAAAAATACATGACAAAAAATAATAGTAATAAATAAATAAATAAATACATAATTAAATAAATAGCATTTCGGGTTCGAATCGCAGGACACCTTTTTTTTATTATATGTGTTGATTTCCATTTTATTTTTATTTTGCAATTTCGTTTCATCTAGCTTTTATTATCAAATTTAATATTGGGGAACGTTCCCTCCATTCATATCTCCCATTTGTATTTGTTTATTATAAGGTTGATGGCCAGTGGAAACGAATTATATATCAAAGGGCCGAGGAAGACACTTATGACAATATCCATTTGATATCTAGCTTTATCACCGAAGTCTCAAAGGCGCTCGCGATGCAAATCGCGCTAATTAAAGCTAGGTTTACACCATGTCGCGGCCACGGCAGCCCCGTTTGCCCAAAACGTAGTGCACCGTGAGATGTTGACAAATTTTCCCTCTGTATTCAAGTTTTGTTAGGTCTTGCCAAGTTTTCTCACGGTCTATCACGGTCTATCACGGTATCCGTGATGGGCCGTGGGGGGAGAGCCCCTTCCCACACTGATGGTGCGTTTACACCATTTTCCTGGCGGCCACGGCAGCCCCGTTTCAGGCCACCGTGGACAAACGAATTGGACGTGAGACTACGTGGGGGGCGGAATTGGCAAACGTGACAGGCCGCGATTGCCGTGCGATTGCCGTGGATGCCGGGCCAGATTTTTAAACTGTCAAAAAATCTGCCACGGCAGTCTAGGTGCGGATGAGAAGCCTAGCAGGCCATAGTAAAACGGGTGAACGCAACAAAACGTGAAAGTACGTAATAGGCCGTAACAAAACTTGGAGGCTGCCTGTAGTAGGACGGGAAAGGACCGTGAGATGTCGGGGAATGTCTTCCCGTCCTACTACGGACAGCCTCCAAGTTTTGTTACGGCCTGTCACGTTTTGTTGCGTTCACCCGTTTTACTACGGCCTGCTAGGTTGCCGTGGCAAATTTGTTGACAGTTTAAAAATCTGTCCCGGCATACACGGCAGTCACGTTTGCCCATTCCGTCCCCCCGCGTTGTCTCACGTCCATCCCGTTTTGTCCACGGTGGCCTGGAACGGGGCTGCCGTGGTCGCCGGGGACATGGTGTAAACCTAGCATAAGCCAGTGAGAACGGGCCTAATACCTTCGCCTTAGCCGAGCTGCCATGGTGAGGCGCGCTCTAGAATTTCATGTTATAAATTCCTGCCAAGTACCTATTTACTACACCTGTGTTGCGAGCAGCAAGTGTGGATAAAGTGTCTTGCTGAAGGACACACCCTGCCACGGTTGGGAATCGAACCCACGACCGTCGTATTGGAAGGCGAAGGCCCGAACCAATAAACCACGACACTCAACAATATGCTTAAAGGTAACCTAGTTACCTATTTCCAACAAGAAAGCCTATCAGCCATTAAGCTCTATATATACGGGTACGAATACATGCATACAGCATAGACTATAATTATTGACCCGCGAGGCAGTAATATGCCTACAATTAGATATATCACCATGGCAAACGCGTTGGCGGTTGCATAATCCCTTCCCTTCATCGCCGAGAAAGATAATTAACTTGACTAGTGACAAAGGGTGAACTATTTTTTCTACGAAACATGGGTATACACAAAAAAACCTGGGGGCAAGTATATTTGTTGGGGGGGGGGGGGGGGGGGGTGTGAGCAGCCGGCGCATAAAATAACATTATATTTTCCCTTAGTTACTAGTATTTGTGTTAGTGAAGAGGTGATCTGGTATTCTGGTATAGTTATCTAGTTATCGGGAGCTCTGCTGTTTAATCGGCCCGGGTTGCACGGAACAAAAGGCTGCGTCTCTCGGATGGTGGATCGTGACAAAATTAAGGGCGGACCAGACGTAAATAATAAAAAAAATTATTGAACGTGACGGTAAAACCAAATAACCGACCAGCCAACCTTACTTACAAGACTTTTTGTTTTAACCACAGGGTGCACGAGTAATGTATAGTAACACAGTATATACATGAAGAAAGGGGAGGGGGTACGGAATACTTTAAACATGTATAAGGGCATACCGAGACAGGATTATACATGAACATGACCGAGAAGGGGGGGGGGGGGGGGGGGTGGTACTCGCGTATATTGGCAATACGGGTTATATGTGCCGCTTTGAAGACCCCCCCCCCCCCCCCCCCCCCCTCCCCCGCCCCCTCCCCCCTTTCGGGGCCGATTGCCGCTTTTAAGTCTTATTTTCTTTAAAAAGGCCGCTCTGTAGACCTATGAATAAACGATACCTGCTCTTTAGAACTATAGTATACATAGCCGCTCTATAAACTGTGAGTTTAAACAAAAAAGCCGGGGGACATGCTTATACGTCACCTAGATACCGGTTTCCCAACACTATATTCAACCATATTATTAATGTACAGGGGCATATACTAGTATCTAGGTTATATTAACCCGCGGGGCAGTAATACACTTAATGTAAGTCTGTTACTATGGCGACGTGAGTTGCATAATCATTTCCTTTCACCGCCGAGTAAGATAAATTATCTTGACAGATTGCAAAAGTTCTTCTTCTCCAAAGAACCGGATAAGCCATATATTTTAACTACCAGTTCCTAAGGGCTTTAGTATACGTTGTCAAAATCCACAAAACTTAATTAGAAATCTAGTGGTTCTCTCATACAGTCATACCATGTTGTATACGTATTACCAATAGAAGCATGGAACAGGTTTGGTTTTTCTATTGGTTTTTCGTTTTAAAATATTTACAATGGAAGTGTTCGATTTATGGATAGTCATAACCGTGTACAAAGTCAGTGCAATGGGTAAGGGAATGTCACTTTGCATTTTTACTCGTTACTCGGCAATATAACAACCATTTAACGTGACATTTTCACGCAATACTCTGAGGATATATGCAACTAAAAGTGGCGTTACGTAAGCACTGACATAGCAGCAGCAGATTTAACAACAGTAGCCATAACCCCCTTGTTGGTTAGTGCACGCTCAGGTTTCATGCGGTACCGTTGGAAAACATGGTAGCCTCCAGTGGTCAGTCAAAACAGTTGATAATTTGAAGGATTATTTCCATTATTAGTGATACCCAAAATGATATATACGACTAGGGCCCAGAAAGAGATACAATCAGTTGTAAGTTACAATTAATTGTTAGTCAGAAAATTGGCGCGTTTCAACCAATCATATTTGCGCATTTAGAACACAATTATCTGACGTACAATTAATTGTAACTTACAATAGATGGTATCTTTTTCTGCAACGGGGCCCAGAAGTGAAAGGAATTATGCACTCATCAGTAAAAGTAAGCGAACATTTCAGCGTTTTTTTTTCGCTTTAATGATTAATTGTTGTTGGTCATTTGTCTGAGTTCCGTAATAATATCAAGTAACGTTCTTTGACAACACAGTAACAACAGCGCTCATTACAATTTACGACGCGACCTGCGAAAATATAATGCTTACAATCTTAATGGTGTGTTTGATTTGTTCTTTTTATGATTATTATATATCATTATAATATTGCATCATATTTCGCAATCTGCAAAAATATAACGAATATTGCTTATTTAATCGTGTGTTTGTCTACACGCAGCTATGTTTATTCCTATTACAAATCAAATGTATCTTAAATCGCAATCTGCAAAAATATAACGCAATATGAGTCATAATTATGCGCTTGTCTTCATGCATGCATTTATGTTAATGGTTACCTTATCGTACATACATATCTTGCCTCGCAAATTGGAAAATATGTATGAATAGGCGTTATAATTGTGCATTATGTTCTTGGCATACACGCAATCATGTATATTATTACATAATAATATCTTAGGCACCTTGCCTCGCAATCTGGAAAATATAAACGATTATGAGTTGTAATAACGTATGTGTTTGTATTAATACATGCAGTTCTATTGATCAATGTTCATGAGATATTTGTTTTATCTTGAATCGCAATCGGCAAAAGCAAAATAAAAAGCAGTATTATGTATAAGTGTGTGTTTTGATTTGTGATCTGATATTTTAAAGGGATAGTTGAGTTTTGGTATAGAGGGCGCTGCACGAAATAATTTGTTTGTGAGGTAATGAAAAACTGAATGTAAAATTTGAAAGAGCATACAATTGCAATGCAGATATAACTTTATTTAATCAAATCGGGTCAGAGACGGCTGAAATATGTATCTGATCGGAATAAACCTGGGGGCCCCACGTGTATTCGATGATTTAAAAAACAATTATAAAATGCTTACACTTTTTCAAAAAATTGGAAAAGAGGTTTTTAAATAGTTGTTGAACATCTCTCTATTTAATAATTATTTTAACAAAACATCACATGTACAATTTTTAATTAAAAATGGTTGAAACCAATGAGTTTTTAGAAAGCGTCCTCTTGATTTGTAAGAGCTCTTTTTGAATGATAACAGTTTTTTTACTTACCTAGTCGTTTGTAATTTTGTATATCTTTCGAGCATGGAGGAGTTATAACTATTAGTTTGGTGCAGGTTGTGGTTACTAAAATTCAGTTTGACCAAAACTGTACTCTCTATACCAAAACTCAACTATCCCTTTAAAAACATATGGCCTAAACTGAGCGAAAATCCGAAGTGCTGTTTACTAGTTGATTGCCATTCGTTTGTTCACGGTTGAAATGATCCAGGATTATTTTTCCGAATTAAATTATGAATGTCTCCCTGATTGGACCTATTACTGAATGAAAAAACGTTCCAGGTACGCTTTCAGATTCTATAATCAAAATCAATGGGAAATAGGTGATACAATAATTATGACGTGAGGTTTCACTTTTCACTAGGTAAAATGCAGTGTTCATCGGTTATGCAATGAGACTATTTAGAAGAATCATTTAGAAAAATCTTACAATAATAGTCACGATAAATGAAGTCTGAAATATCACTTCGATCGGATCGAATCGGACTGTGAGAACAGTGGGGAAGCGCTGTCAGACGGATTTGGGGCACGCACAATTATAGGGGGCACAATCGAGTAATGTATTTGATTTCTTCTACGCTAACGGTTTTGTTTTTGTTTTTAACACATTATGATTAATGATAGAATCAACTTTATTTGATCAAAATCAGAAATGGGTGAAATTTACATAACCATTTGTAATAATTGTGGGGCCCCACAATTATTCGATAATTTTGAACCAGCCGTTACTATTTTGTTTTAAATGCTTCCTCTTTTCAAAAATTTACAAAAGAAGTTTTTAAATAGTTATTGATTATCTCTCTATCTAATCACTATTTCAATGCACAATATTTTATTTTAAATGGTTGAACCCAATGTGTTTTAGAGAGCGCCCTCTTGAGTTTGAACGGCTCTTTTTTTTTTTTTAATGATAACAGGTTTTTTACTTAGTCGTTTATAATTTTCTAAGTTTATAACTATTAGTTTTTAATGTTATTGTGCAGGTTTTGGTTACTAAAAACCAGCATTACCAAAACTACATGTACTTAAGTTAAAGTTAAAGACCTCCCGTGCCAATGTTGGCACATAAGGCGGCGCCCATCTCCGATTCATTAGCCCTAGGCCACACGTCTACTAAATGTAGCGAAAGTTACAGAAGGGGGCCAGTCCTCTGGTATCTCGTGTGATTAACTTTCCCCTTCTCCATTCTATAAATGCCGAGTGCCTGGCGCGGCTAGAAGGCAGAGGGTACCATTTCAAGTCTTTGGTATATGACCCGGTCTGGGTTCGAACCCGGGACCTCCCGTGCATGAGGCGGACACTCTAACCGCTAAGCCACCATGCTCGGTGTACTACCCCTTTAATAATGGATGAATGTCTATCCAAACTCATTCACTCGTGCATCATTTCTTTCCTTTCCTTCTGTAATATGCTTCACCCGGTTTCATCTTTTGGGTTCGACGATTTCTGTCGCGCTTCCCCAGGGAATTATCTTTCTCGCATGACACGCATGAGATGTTGACTAGCTGACTTTGACATATAATTCACATTAATATGGATGAGTTTTAGAATGAGTTCACTCATGTTTTGTATTAGAAAATGTATCTCCCTTTAATAATTGATACATTTTGAGCACGTTCACCCATCGGCCTTCAGTTATCTCTTTTAACGGGATGTTATTTCCTTTATCATTCTTCATGTTCTTGCTCTTCTTACTATCCTTGTGGCCATCTGGATGATGTAATGTGGTGTACGATGCAGCAACACTTGACTTCACCAACCATGTAGCTCAAACCATGCAAGCTGGTATTCCCTACTTTAGCATATATTGTTACCACGGCAACCTTCATCTCATGAGGAGAGGGAGAGAAGGGGGGGCTGAATAAATGGTGTAGGAGAGAGGAGTGGAGAACGGGAAGGGGGAAGGAGAGGGGGACCGGGGCAAATGAAGAGATAGGAAGGGAAGGGGGCTGATAGACAAAAGGGATGGATACAATTGTATGTTCTTTTCTTAACTTGTTCACGTGCTTACTGTAACTATCACATGACCGTCACCAGAGTATCACGTGATGCATATATATATATCTCGACTACTATTATACTAGTCTTGTCATAACGGTAACTAGCCACTAATATAACACCCATTTGGTCTACTCTGGCCAACTTGTGTCCTTCAGCAAGACACTTTATCCACATTTGCTTCTCTTAAACCCAGGGCACCGTTGCAGAAAGAAATACAATCGATTGTATCATGTTTGTGTTATATACGCGCAGATCTGATTGGTTGAAACGCGCATATTGTCTAACTTACAATCAATTGCAACTTTACAATCGATTGTTCTCTTTCTGCAACGGGGCCAGGTGAAATAAACGGGTACTGCATGCATGGGCGTCGATCACGGGGGGGGGGGGGGGGGATATATCCCCCCCCCCCAAAAAAAACAACAACAACAAACAAACAAACAAAAAAAAACAATATATATATATAAATAAATACAAATAATAATAATAATAATTTTGAGGTGGGGTGGCCTGTATTATTATCCCCCAATATTTGGGATTCAAATTTATATGTTAATATTCAAATAAAAGGACATTGCTCCATATCATTCATTACGTGAAAGTTGATACAATTTAAACCACATCTTGAGAATGATAATCTGCCCAAATCCAAAATCCAAAATCCAAAATCCATGGCAGGAATGTATTCCTTGAATGCCTGATCGCTTGAATACGGCTGGTCGGCTAAAGCCAAGGTAAAGCTGCTTCGAGCGCTTAGATACTTAACTGTAATTTCATTTCAGTTTATTCATTTTCAAATGAAGCGCTATATAAATATTTGACAATATACTATCACCCTACTTCCTGCTAATGGCGGGCAAATCTGAGCGCTACTTAAAGGGGACCACCAGGCAAACAAAAAAACATAATTATACGTTTTGGTACCATTTTGTGATATCAAATAGATACCCAACAGTTTGCAAAGGGTTGTGAAATTCATAAACAAAGCAATTAATTACCACCACTTACGGAGCCACTATTATTTCCTGGTTCCGTACGGGCCAAACATTTGCGAGTGCGCCAATGCTATTCACGCGTACGTTTGGAGACAATAGAATCCCGGACGATTCGTTCGCTCTGGACAAAGTAGTCTTCGTACATGCAGACCCATGAACGCATGCATTAGAATGGGGATGCGTTTTCCAATTATAATTTTTTTTTCTGAAAACATATTTATGTGAACTTGTTGATGGAATAGACTACTAAAGCTGTTACCTTTCATGTATAAGAATATTATTTTGGGGTGGTGGTACCCTTTAAAGTTGGCCTCTGCCAGATCATCAGTTGTGTTCATTCCATAGTGGAGAAGAGATGATGGTGGACAAAAAAGGTGGGATCGAAATGGTGGGAAATGAGAGGGAAATTGATAGAGAGGACACTCTCCTTAATTCTTCCCTTCCCCTTGTGTTTTTAACTTTGCTTTGTTTGCATACTGACCGTCTCCGGAATAAAGTCGGGTGATGTGATGAGATCGTGACTTCACTTGACTGCCACGACCGTGTCGAGCAAATGGCCGTCGCTACTTCAGCTTATCGCTGCCATGGCAACCGATCATCTCATAAAGAGAATATGGTGTAGGGGACACGTAAGGGAAGGAAATAATCCTCACTATATATTTTTTCAAATTTATTTAATAAAATATCTCAAAAACGAAGACATGGTGGAAATTTGTTAACCAAACAGTGGTTTCAAACTTCTATTAGTCATGCTCGTAAGATGAAGACAGCAAAATGCATATATTATGATCCACTAGATTTGCAAGCCAATTTTTATATTGATTCAAGGCAAAGTTATTAGAACCCTTTAAAATGAGATTGAATATGGTTCTCAAGTACGACTTAAAGTTAAACAGTGTTTTTGTTTATTATGTACATGATCAAGCAGTATAACAAGGTTTCTGCACTGCATACATATTTTATCCCTTGCCTTCAGTGAGTCTTGGTTCACCTGTATCCATCTACGCGAGTAATTTAATACAAGTTTCACACCTCTGTATCTTCTCATCTCATCCTGTTAAAAGGTAATGTGTCGTCGAATAGTCTAAATAGAAACTTGCGTATGAAAATAAACCCAAATAATTGAAAATGTGATTGAAGATGGTTTCCAAATACCACATAGCAAGGTTTCTGCACTGCATGTATACATATTTTATTCATTGCCTTCAGGGCTCATTGACTGTGAGTCTTGGTTCACCGGTATCCATCTACGCGAGTAATTTGATACAAGTTTCACACCTCTGTATCTTCTCATCTCATCCTGTTTAAAGGTGACGTGTCGTCGAATAGTCTATATAGAAATTTGCGTATGAAAAGAAACCAAAATAATTGAAAATGTGATTGAAGATGGTTTCCAAATACCATATAGCAAGGTTTCTACACTGCATGTATACATATTTTATTCCTTGCCTTTAGGGCTCATTGACTGCGAGTCTTGGTTCACCTGTATCCATCTACGCGAGTAATTTGATACAAGTTTCACACCTCTGTATCTTCTCATCTCATCCTGTTTAAAGGTGACGTGTCGCTGTGTCATGCAGATGTATGGCGCGTTTAGAAGAGCTCGTATTTCAGGCGTCATATTTAAAGAGGATCACCACCCAAAGAACAACACTGGCTTATATTTTATGTTTTGGTACAATTGTTTGATATTAAATAGATGTCCAGCACTTTGCAAAAGGTTGGGTAAGTCAGAAACAAAACAATTAATCACCAACACTTACGGAACCAATAAGGCCTCATGGTTCCGTATGCGCCAGACATCTGCGAGTGCGCCAAGTATATACACGCGTGGGGGGGGGGGGGGGGGGTGGGGGTGTCTGTCGCCAAAATTCTTCGAGGCTGAGAACGAGAGTTCGAGACCGCTAAAAAGTGGACTCGAGACCCGTTAAAAGTGGTAAAGTGGGGGGGGGGGGGGGGGGTGAACACCCCCTATGGCCCAAAGACAGCAATCTTTATTTTTTTTTCGTAATATACCCGAGTCTCGAGTGTATTTGTTACCTTTCAGTAAAAAATACGGTTCTGCATGCGTATGACAAAAATCGTGTTAATGTGTTTAATTATACGTTTATCTAAATGTCAGTGATACGCTGGCAATTTGTTTTCTTGTTTACAATAATATACGAGAATGTAAATAGGAGATATAATCTGTGAGAAAGTTTGAAGAAAAATTTGTCAAGAAGAAGGAAATTCGTCATGATTGTATGGCTGTTTGACCACGAGTAAAATAGCTTGCATAAGCAAGGACTCGTGCAGGGTTTATTTGTTGTATAAACCAGCAGTACTTCAAAACAAGATAATGATTATGTGAAGTTAACAGTTCGTTATTTTGTGCTTGTATGTTTCTTTATTGGTTTGTTTATATATACACTGTACATCATGTTATGCATGTGATTATGCGAGGCGTTTATGCTAGTTGATAACAATATAATCATAATTATTATCAGCTGATTATAACGGTTTGGAACTAGCCTTCTCTAAAAACTTGTAACGAAATCCAAATAAGATGATGAAATTATGAACAGACTACACAAACAAAGTGACAATCATGCGTCCTTCTTCGTGGTTTCAAAAACCAATGTCATCTAAATTTAATAACCATGCGACAATTCGATTAAGAAAAGTCGAAAACCCAAGCGTGAAAATTCATATTTTGTTAAGATAAAGCCTAAAGGCGAGAAATGCATTTTGCTGCTGTCATGCATGTCATGCATGCATTTATCTACAATTTCGTGAGAAATGAGTTATAAACATAAGACAGCTAGGAACAACAAGCGCACGATATTCACTTCTTGTTTTAGTCTTGCGATTAAGGCTCTTCTAACATGTTTTTTGTTTACATTTTGCATTTCTTATTTTTGCTGCGTTGCTATTTTTCTCCCTTGTGAAATATAACATGAACAAAATATGTTCAACATTATTTCGTTGTTAATAAATTAGTTTGTTATTCCTCCCTCGAGAAAAAAACCATAAAGACATCAAAAACGAAAAAAATATATCCCCAAAAATTACTGCAGACAATTATGTGACCCATTATTAGATTGCATATGGCTAATTTATGAGGAATATTAAATTAACATATTGGCCCGTATAGAGTTGAAGTGTATGTAGGTTCATGGTTGAAGTGGGTGGCAAATGATTGGTAACCTGCCGCTTGGTCTACACCTATTTGGTCTACTCCCATTTGGTCTACTCCCATTTGGTCTAATCCCATTTTCTCTACTCCCATTTGGTCTACTCCCATTTGGTCTATACTCCCGTTTGGTCTACTCACATTTGGTCTACTCCCATTTGGTCTATTCCCATTTGGTCTACTCCCATTTGGTCTATTCCCATTTGGTCGAGTCCCATTTGGTCTACTCACATTTGGTCTATTCCCATTTGGTCTATGCTCCCATTTGGTCTACTATTAATGGTCTGGTCCACTGCATCGTCTCTCCTTCAATTTCCTATCCATTTGACATCCGGAAGGTACTATAGCGCCCAGTAGCGGGTAAAGAAATGATGTGGACCAAGTTTGGAATGGACTAGCTAGTAAGATACTTTTTATTCGGCTCCGTTTCGCATGAAACGTAACGTCATAGAAATTCGAATTTTACGACATACTGACCGTTTCGCCATATTTTGGTCGGATAGGAAACGGAAGGAGAAACGATACAGTGGGACTAGGCCATAAGATCAGAATTTAGAAGATTAAGATATGGATTGGGATTGGGGATTGTGATTAGGGTTGGAATTATACACTGTTAAATCGCTGTGTAAAAATGGTTGTTAAATCTTTTCATACAACTTTAGGTGTAGCATGATAAGTTGTATGAAGAAGGGTTTCGTGAAGCGGCCATTGTTCAAGCGTTGATGAAACGTGTTAAATCACGTGATAGTTTCGACCGCAAAATCACCGCGTCAAAACCTCTTTTGTCCCTTCGCAAACCAAGCGAACCGAGATAGCGCAGTCGATAGAGAGTGAGACTTATAACGCAAAGACCCCCGGTTCGAATCCTACCCTTGCCGCTTTGTTTTGTATTTGCTATTTCAACAACGGGATTGTTGAAATTTATTCTAAATTAACAAATTAAAACAACAGTTGTGTAAACTTTAAACAACTGGGGTTGTTGAATGTTTTCAACAACAGTTGGATGGTTCATATGTCAAACAGCGGTTGTTGAAAAATTTAAACAAGTTGTTGAATTTGTTTACACAGCGTTTTAACAGTGTATAGGGTTGGGGTTTGGTTCATAGGGTAAGGGGTCAAGTTTAGAGCTGTATACATGAAAACCAAGCATACAGGTCAGACCAAGATAATGAGACGTAGATCAAATGGGTGTAGTCCTAGTGAAAATAAACCAACACAATATAGTGGAGCGCACATTTGGGACATGTAACTCAGACCTATTAACACTTAGGAGATGTTGACTTATAGAGAAGAGTGAGGAGACAAAACGATCTAGTAAAGCGTACATTTGGAACACATGGCCTCTTCTTTGGTTTGGGGGCTTGTACAGGTCGGACAATGGCTCGAAGTGAAAAGTTGTTTTTATCATGAAGGGAATTACCGGAATTTACAAAATAATACTGACTTCACTTTGAAGAGTGTGAGGTAAACTGGTCTTGTGAAGCGTACATTTGGTATATTTACCTCTATTATGTCTATTGACCTAGGGGCCATATGAATGCTGTTAACATATTCAGACGATTATGGTTTGTGTTATAAAACGCTTACTTGTAAACATGAGCTGGGGTCAAACTGGTCGAATAAAGTGTATATGGGACATGTTGGTCTCTTATTTGGGGCACGTAGCGTTGTATGTAAATTCGGACAATATTATGGTTCGAAGTGAAAAGTTGTTTTTATCTTCAACAAAATAAAGTACAAATACACAAATTCATCATTTTGTTTTTAGGGATATAGTAACTTTGTTGACAAGTGCAAAAAGTGATGAATGGTTGATGATAATAATGATAATAACTGTCCATTTTATATACAGCGCTTGATAAAATGTGTATTCTTGTGATCTGATATGTCCATTGAGTAATGTGTAGAAACTATACGGCCAAGTAATGAGCGAAAATGCAAAGTTGTATTCGCTAACTCATTGCACTGACCTTGTACACAGTTATAACTTTCGAGTGGATAACTAAATATCCGAATTCTTTATCGTAAATATCTTTTTTACGAAAAGGAAATTCGAAAAAAGAAAAGAAAAATCCTGTTCCATGCTTCTATTGGTAATACGAATACAACAAGGTATGAGAGAACCACTAGAGTGAGTAAAATTATTGTGTGGAATTGCGGCAATGTTACTAGATCCCTTTAATAGAGATGAGGTTGGGGAATTATCTATACACCGTGTCCCAGAAAAAACGAAACCGGGTTTCATGGCAGAAATTTTCTGTCATAATGAATGATTTAATTGATGATATATATATATGCCTGGAAAGCTCTGTGTCTCTTCTTTCATTTGATGTGCAACTTATGGCACATACTTCAAGCATGACTGAATTAGAACAATGGAAAGTGGTGTTACCAATATTCAATTTGCACGCATAAATTTGAAGTTTGGGTGAGTTTTAAGAGTTGTAAACGTACTTATTTTTTAAAAAGGACAAACACCACATAAAAGTTCATATTTGTATCTTTTACATGACACCTCATGCTAAAAAAATAAATGATTTATGCCAGAGAACGAGTACAATGAAAACATGCCTGATTTCTGCCCGAATGAGTGAAAGTTGAGTAAGAAGTCGCTCAGCTTTCCTGACTAGCAGCTGACAATGGACTTTGATGCATGAGTGAATTTACACAAACATGGGGATCAGGAAACAGGCTAGATCAGGAAAGTTACTCATTTGGGCTGGAATCAAGCATGTTTTCATTGTATTCGTTCTCTGGCATATATAATTTATTTTTTAATCACGAGGTGTCATATAAAAGATAAAATTATGAATTTTCATGCGGTGTCTGTCCTTTTTCAAAATAAGTACGTTTACTACTCTTAAAACTCTCCCCAAAACCTCACCCAAACTTGCAATTTCTGCGCGCAAATTGAATTTTGGTAACACCACTTTCTATCGTTCTAATTCAGTCATGCGTGAATTATGTGCCATAAGTTGTATATCAAATAAAAGAAGAGACACATAGCTTTTCAGATATATCATCAAGGAAATTATTCACTATAACATAACATTTCTGCCATGAAACCCGGTTTCGTTTTTTCTGGGACACGGTGTAGTGAAGCGTACATGTGGGACATATTTCAGCCTCATATTGTATGTAAATTCATACAATTGTGATTCAAAGTGAAGAGTAATTTGATTAAAAAAACAACAACAACTGAACATCTGAATGTAAGGATAAGGTGAGGTGGAGGGGGGGGGGGGGGGGGGGGAAGATGTTTGTATCGTATACAATTTTAGAAGAAGACCCAAACTTGTAAACATGAGGTGGGGGCAAAACGATCTAGTAAAGTTTACATTTTGGACATGTTCCTCTTTTCATTAGGGTATGTAGAAAGTTGTTTACAAATTCATACAATTATGATTCATTGTGAAGAGTAATTTGATGAAAAAAACAACTGAACATTTTAATTGTAAAGATGAGGTGGTGGGGCAAAACGATCTAGTAAGTTTACATTTCGGACATGTTCCTCTTTTCATGCTTTTCCCTAGGGTATGTAGAGGTATACAAATTCAGACAATTATGGTTCGAAGTGAAAAGATGTTTGTATCGTACAATTTTAGAAATAGACAAAACTTGTAAACATGAAGTGGGGGCAAAAAATCTAGATATGCGTACAATAATTGATATACGTTTGGCATCTTTTCAGTCTTTGGGGCACGCATCGGGTGTATGTAAACTGACTAAACTCGGACTATTATGGTTTGTAGTGAAAAGCTGTTTTATGATTTTTAGAATGTGGACAATTGATAGAGAGAAAAGAGATGGGAGGCGAAGCGATCTAGTGAAGCGTACATTTAGGATATTATCCATGAGTGCCGTTAGCAAATTCAAGTAATTATGAAATTCAGAAAATGTTGACTTGTATTAAACTGCGCTGAGACGAGCTGGGTGGCAACAAAATTATCTGACTTGTGAAGCGTACATTTGGGACATGTAGGCCTCTTTTCTTTGGGAAATTTAATGTTGTATGCCAATTCAGACAATTATGGTTCATATAGTGATTAGTGAAAGAGTGAAAAATATTGACCCGTTGAGCTCAGATTGGAGGCAAATGTTGATTTGATTTGATTTGATTTGATTGATAGATTGATTTTATTAATTTACTTTCAAGTATTTCAACATATAATCTCAGGATACAAATAATTATACAAAATTAATGATAAAGAAATACATTCACTGAATATTAGAAATTAAAATAAATTGATCTAACGAAGCTCATATTTGGACCCCCCCCCCCCCCTCTTTTTTTGTTGGGGGGGGGGGGGCGGGGGGGCATGAAAATCAGACAATATGATACAAAAAGCTGTTTGTATCATAAGATTAAAGGTACCGTTGAGTATTGGTATTTCCCGAAGTGCCCCCCGATATTTTTTTGTGAGATAATGAAAAACTGACTGTCAAAATAATGTGAAAGAACATACAATTTTAATGACAGAATAAACTTTATTTGATCAAAATCGGTTCAGAAACGGCTGAAATATCCATAAGTATATTTGTATTCAAAAGATTCTTCACCGGTAATCACCGGGGGATATTTAGACTTTTTAGAAGAAAAAAAAAATGCTTAAAGACTACTTGGAAAAAAATCTGAATAGGTTTTTAAAAAGTCGTTGATGATATCTCTATTGAATCATTATTTTAACAAAACACAGTTTTGTATGGAAAAAGGCTAAAACCAATGATTTTTTTAAATAGCGCCCTCTTGAGTTGTAACGGCTCTTTTTGAATGATAACAGGGGTTTTACTTAGTCGTTTGTAATTGTGTATACTTTTCGAGCATGGTGAAATTATAACTATTACTTTGTACCTTAATGGTGCAGGTTTTGGTTACTATTTGACCAATACTCTACTATCTACTAGGGAAAAGAAGGATTTGATGGGAAACAAAATGAGTTTTAGGAGCGCATATTTAGTGCACATGTCTTGTCTGTTGTTTATCATTATTATTTTATATAATTTTTACTGTGAGTTCTCCCTTTTCCATCAGTTTTGTCCGTAGCAAACCGTCTCTTATCCCAATAGTAATGTCATGCATTAGACTCTCTTGCAAATGTACACACTCACACAATGTTGCTTTTCTCTTCAGACATGACAGGTCAGGCCATAGGCGTAGGCCTATAGGAGGCGGGGGGGGGGGGGGGGGCTGTAGCCCCTTGGAGTTTTGATCACGGCCATATTCGGGGGAAAAGACTCCCCGCAACATTCGGGCTTTTGCATGTCATTATTTGGGCAAGATACAATTATATTCAGGCAAACTCATATACTATCCGGGCAGAAGCATGTCATATTCGGACAAGATCATTATCATATTCGGTCGAAATCATGTTAGATTTGTACAAAACCAAGCCATATTCGGAAAAGTCATATGAAGTATATTCGGGTGGTTAAAATCTTGATAACATTTTTAAAAAATGTATTTAATATATTGTTTGTGTGCTTGTATAGGGTGGAAATGAGGAAGATGGTATTCAAAGAAAAGACCTCAACCCCATAGAAAAAAAAAGTGCCTCATAGCCCATGGATCAAGCACAAATTCGTCTTTATAGACTGGTCCCAGGAGTGTGTGTAATTATGTGCCGCTGACACGAAA
>JBAMJV010014356.1:0-26033 GCA_037951105.1 Echinarachnius parma
TTTTGAACCTGAACAGGCGTGTCTGGACACGATGAAAGTGGAAAACACAGCCCCCCCGCGCCGGCGCCGTCTCGCATTCAAATTCGGGACAGCGGGAGGAGGGGGGGGGGGGGGGGGGGGGGGGGGGGGCTGGGGTCGGTTTTTCTAGAGCCCCATTTTCTAGGGCCCCTTCTCCCCGAGATATTTAGGCCTAAAACGGGGGTTCAGAACCCAAAGTTTATATCATACTTTTCCAACTGAATACTGAAGATGAAATCATGGCGTACGGGCCCCAAAAGGGGGGGGGGGGGCTGAACATTTTCGCCCGAATTTCACATCAGGAAAATCGTGCTGACAAGCAAAAAAAATATATATATCCTCAGCAAAATTGCCCGAATATTACAAGCATTTTGCCCTCTTTTTGCCTGATTTTTTTCCCGAATTTCAGCCCCCCCCCCCCTCCCCCGCCTCGTACGCCTATGGATAAAATCATTGTCATTCTTTTTTTGTTTTTTGTTTTGTTTTTTAGTTCTCTCCATCTGTGGGGTGGTTGTCCCCTGTAATCCTATCGCAATGATTCACAAAGACATTCACCGGTGGGGGGGGGGGGGGGGGGGGGGGATACTTTATGGGCAATGACCAGACAAACTGTACAGACTCATATGAAAAACATAAAACTTACTATTTTAAAATACTTCAAAGGAACTCCGTGTTCAAATTCTCACTAGGAAGTCGAATGAGATATCATTGAGTAAAAAACACACACATAAGGTTTGCTTGCAGTTGGTACTACTAATAAATGATGAGTTTAACTACACTATATGACCCATCAACTCTAATACCATAAAGGAGTTAATATCACTTATTTTAATTTTGTAAAACTAATTAAATTCTCCATTACTTGAATAAATTCATAAGAAATACGTTTTATAAACTTAACATTTTGATTAACGCTTTTTCAGTGAGGAAAACTTGATAAAATTGAATTAACCTGAATATTTCGCGTTATTTAGTTTATTGGAAGCATGAAAGTTGTGTAATTACTACTAAAAGCGTTATTATTTTTTACAGTGTATGTGCGATAATCCTCCCATTCATTCGTCATTTAATCATCGTTCGGACAATGCTTCGCCTCCCACTGCCAAATTTATGAATGGGGATTAGGAGCGGCGCGAGAGCGTAGCTATATGTGACGGGGGTATAATGTACGGTTGGTAATACGGTCGGCCCCTGTAGTACCGACCGTATATTTAACAAGAGGCCGCCGAGCTCAGACATACCCCTGGTATGGTCGGCCGTACAACCAAAATCTGAACATAACATACGGAGTTATGTGTTATGATCCCATGCGATTCCTCCTGCCTGGGTTTTAGGGGGTTAGTTATGTTCAGATTTTGGTTGTACAGCCGACCATACATGATTTACATCATTACATGAGGTAGTATGATGGGGGGCCCGATTCCCGGACAAGTCTTAAGAAACACACATTTTCATGGCACCAATTTAACATAATGGAATCATTGTGATTTCCGAAATATGATGAATAGATGTAGAAAATGCTTCTCTACAATACCTCACAAGCTGATTTGATGAAATTAAGTGTTTCAGAAAATATAAGGGCGATTTTAAACACTTGCATCTTCGTTTTTACACAAAGTGAATGGGGAAACCCCTTTGGGAAAATACGCGTAAACAACGCGCGTTGCAAATCGAATTGTGTGCGGTGATCATTTTAAACGTAAAAGACGAAGAAAACACTGGAGCACACATTGCTGTTAAAAACATTTAAAATTCGTTAAGATTTTGAGCTGAAATCAGCATGTATATAATATGGGCCGGGTGTGTGGTGGCGATCAGCCCCATCGCAGCACCATGTAATACATGTAACCCGTAATAACCCTATGGGAGATGGGGCCGAATACACGATTTTGCCTCAATGTTTGTTTTCAAGATAACTCTCAAGAAAGAAAATTTCACTTTGAAAACAAAGGCAGGGCCAGGGATGAATTTAATCAAATGCAACTAGAACAGCAGGAGCAGAAATAAGATAGTTTGGGCATGTTGGATGTACGTATATACCTCAGACATCAAAACTTAAGTTAGTATCAAATTTGAATGAAATCTTCACTTGGAGTGAACTTACAAAGTTACAGATTGTTTCATTTGTGTCAGTCCCACCTGTGCTGTTAGTATTACTATACAGTTACAGATAGCCAACAGTGTACACGTGGTTGGCCTAGGCTAGGCTCTAGGCTATATAGGGTGAGCTGAGGCAATGGACTGTGCCTGGACTGTGCCCGCTCTGTGGAAGACTGAAATACTTTGTGCACTGTTCTGTATGTAGGTCGAGAAAAAAAAAAAACGACGTTAACTTAAGCCCACCGCACACTATACCATCAGACTGGTCTTAATTAAGGTCTTAAACCAAGCTGGGTCGGTCTTAAGACCGGTCGTACGATTGGACACCGCACACTATGCGATCAGTCTTAAGGTCTTAAGGGGGATGTGCCATATCAACCATGAAATTGCGTACATTTGCCGCGCAGTGGGTCTACGACCGGTCTTAAGACCGATCGAGTCTTATGACTGGAGACTGACAAGGTTGTGAGGTCACA
This sequence comes from Echinarachnius parma, assembly GCA_037951105.1. Classification (NCBI taxonomy): domain Eukaryota; kingdom Metazoa; phylum Echinodermata; class Echinoidea; order Clypeasteroida; family Echinarachniidae; genus Echinarachnius; species Echinarachnius parma. Next base: position 2,595 of record JBAMJV010014356.1, read on the forward strand.
CTTAAGGTCTTAAGACCAGTGGATCTTTGGCAAAATAGTATAGTGTGCGGTGGGCTTTAGACAACGTGAACGTACCTCTTCACAGTAGTCGAGGAGTGTAGCCTTCGTTGTCCCTCGTTCCGTTGTTTTCTTTTTTGCATGTATGCCATATTTGAACAAAACCATAACATCTTCACTCTCGTGTCCACCGTCAGACTCCATGATCAATAATTACACGCGTATACACGTACAAATTTAAGTTATAAACTAACATGCTAAACATGTCCCTGTTTGCCTGCTTCCAGAGATCGGCCACGTCGGGGCCACGTGGTCGGGGAGAAAAACAAAACAGGCTTTATTTATATCTAAGTCGACTTGGCAAGATAAAATATCTCTCCATGTTGACTTATGATTTTAAGGAAGTCGACTTGGAAATATGTTGTATCTCGCCATGATGACATATTTTTTTTTATTAAATCGACTTGTTGAGATACCTTATCATCACCATGATGACATGTACGTCTACTTGGCAAGATGAATTATGTTACCATGACGGCATGTAATTTTTTACATGTCGACTTGGCAAGATAAATTATGTCACCATGACGACATGTAACTTTTTCAAAGTCGATTTGGCAAGATACCTTATCTAACCATGACGACATGTAACTTTTTACATGTCGACTTGGCAAGATAACTTATGTCAGCATGATGATATGTAACTTTTCCTATGTCGAGTTGGCGAGATACCTTATCTAACCATGACGACATGTTACTTTTTACATGTCGACTTGACGAGATACCTTATCTAACCATGGCGACATGTAACTTTTTTACATGTCGACTTGGCAAGATAACTTATGTCAGCATGATGATAATTATGTAACTTTTCCTATGTCGAGTTGGCGAGATACCTTATCCAACCATGACGACATGTAACTTTTTACATGTCGACTTGACGAGATACCTTATCTAACCATGGCGACATGTAACTTTTTTACATGTCGACTTGGCAATATAACTCATGTCGCCATGATGACATGTAACTTTTCCTATGTCGACTTGGCGAGGTACATTAGTCGCCATGTCGACTTCTAATGTTGATAAGTCGACATGATAGAGCTATTAAGTCGACATGATAGAGCTATTATGTTGACTTGACAAGATAATTATCTCGCCAAGTCTCCAAGTCGAATGGCACTTTAACGCTTCCGTAAGTTGGCGCGTGCCGCTTTGTCTTCTTGAAATGATTTGAGGCGGGAGAGACTGGAGTGGAGTGAGATAGGCAAATGGAATAGTCAGTGACTCTGATCTGATCGTGAAAGTCAGGAGTCATGACCTACGTAATACAAATGAATTAAAAACAAAACATGATCCAGATGGGCAATACATGAAATATAAATTACTCAATCATCTTATTCTCGAGTTTTGTTTATTCCCTTGTTTTTATTTTATTTTGTTTAATATTATATTGTTACTTAATACTTATATCTTTCACCTATCGATGTAAGAAACAAGGCTGTCCACTCTGGTGGTTGCTAACTCGTTCTTTTATCAATTTAAACTCTTCTGCATTAATCATTTGCATGGATTAATTTGTCAAACAGATAATGTAATTGTATACTATTGTTGTGATATGTCATCGAATTGCTTTGTAATTTTCAATTTTCATAATATATGTAATTATGTTTGATTGATTGTTGTGTTACTTTGAAGTTTGAAATGTATTTAATTTACTATCTTCATACTTGTGTGTACATTATTGTTCTGTTTTCTTGCAATAAAGGCAATTCAGTGCCCTGAATTTTAATTTGCAATATACCCGATTATCCGTTTTGTTTGTTTTGTCCTGTATATTCACGAACTTCCTATTAACCAGTGTTCACTGCCTTTGCAGAAAAAGATACAATTGATCACATTTCGATTGTAAGTTACAATTAATTGTTAGACAGATCATGTGTTCAAAATGCACAAATCTGATTGGTTGAAATGCACAAAAGTTCTGACTTGCAATCAAATGTAATCAATTGTATCTTTTTCTGCAACGGGGCCATGTTCAGTAATTTTGTTTGATTTCAAAATGAGGCAGTGCGGATGTATTAATAAGAAGACATACAAATAATAAGACACGGTTTATAATACGTTTTATAGGTTAAATGACATTTGAGTTTAATCATTTTCCATGAAAGGCATGAACATCGTGAATGATCATCATTCATCACTGTACATCGATACATTCAATATCGTTATCAATACATTTAACTTCATGTTAACAAAGAGTGAATTTACAAGACTAAAAAATGGCACTCGGTCAGGCATCTGAATTTGAAATTCAGAAATAATAAGCATTATATTTTGTTTAGGCTTTCAAAATAATAAGAACTTAGAAGTTGTAAAACGAATAATGTTATTCTGTCTGATACAAAAAAAAATCGCAAAACTCACTCTCGTGCAGTAAACTTTAATTTGGTAATTGTAGACCAGGGGAGTGTTTTGTTACAGTTTGACCGTGAGAAGAATTCTATACAACCACAATTCCTAGAATCGCTTAGCCTGCATTAAAGGCACCTAGTGTTTAGCGTTCATTCGTCAAAGTAATTACTTTGTAGTCGCTGATATTTTAATGAGTTTGTTTATTCTTTTTATCTAATAAATCGGTACATCAATTGTATTTCTCTTTATAAAATACAAATATCAAATGTTACAAAAAACTCTGACTAATGACTTTATTTGTAATGATACTGCTTGCTAAACAAGAAATATATATGAACTAGTCTAGTAGTACTCTTGTTCCGCTCAGGAAATCATCAGTAAACAACAATAAACATGAATACAATGTAGCGAAAAAATATTCAAAGTGAATGAACCGCCGAAATGGCCCGAGTAAACAACAGTAACAACAACCTGAATACAGAACACTTCATCGTCAAGAAAATAAAACGACGCGCCGAAGAGGCGAATAAGCAGTAATATAAGAAACCGTATTATTGGCTTTTGAGTTTTGGCTCACTGATAGAAAATACTGGACTCGGTGGACTGGTGGTAGTGGTAGATCAATTTGAGCGATTGAGCATAAAGCATGATTTATAAATGAATACAAATATCATTTTGTATATTTCCGCTAGGCCTAATTTCCGCGTATGACTGGAAATTAAATCATTGAAGAGGCAACGTTTAAGGAACCCGCTCACAAGTTGCATGATAATTGTCTTGAATATGAAATCAATATCACATTATTCACATATAAGCGAAAATGAATTTTGTTATGCGATTGCGTTTATTGTTTAACGTTGATATCTGATAATAATACAACTAGTATACAATACATGTACTCCTACTAGCAATTAACAACTATTATACGCCTTCTTTTCTGCAAATCCTTCATTTTATTTCGTGTTTGTAACTTTGTAACGACTAGGTCACGTGTTCATAAACCAAATTGTCAAATTAATCTGGGCTAGACAGTTAAAGATGATTCAATCATAAAAAGGTTGCTTGTCTTTTAACCTTGTATAAATAATGCAATGAACACATGATCGAATATGTAAGATCTTTTTTGTTTGAGAATATAAAGGAAATGAGTCTGAGAGTTCGTACTGAGAGTTACGTAACTTAGCAATATTTACTAGAACTTTTATACCGTAAATCGATTTGTTACTTCTTGGTTCATGATTTCGAATGTGATCTTTATATTATAATTCTACCAACTTCGTTTGTAAGACTGAGCTTGATGACTGAATAACTATTAGTAACTTAATTTGTATCTTGTACCAACATAATATCATTATTCGTAAATAATGAACTAACGAAAGTAGAAACATAAATCATGACAAGTTTTGAAACTTTTGTCAACGCAAACGACAAAACAAAAAAACATTAAAGGGACTTAGTAACATTGTCCAAATCCTCAAAATAAAATTGTAATTCTAGCGGTTCCTTTATACCTTGTTGTATTCGTATTAACAATAAAATCATGGGACAGCTTTCGGTTTTTCAAATTTCCCTTTCATTACAAAGATATGTATGATTGAAGTATTTAGATAAGAAAATCTCCGGGCGAGATTTTCATCCCTGTACAAAGTGAATGCAGTGAGTTGGTGAATATCACCCAATATCACTTTGCATTTTCGCTCATTACTTGGCCATACATTGTCCATTTGACCTGAAATTTTCACACAATACCCTGAGGACATATGAGATAACAACAGTATACATTGCATCAACCATTCATCAGTTTTTGCACATCTCAACAAAGTTACTAGATCCCTTTAAGCTCTGCATTTAAATCGTACAAAATAACCCAAACATTCTCATGTTTGTTTTGGGTTGTGTTTTTTTTACGACGGGTCAATGTTTGACAGTTATTTAGGGATGTTATCGTGTAAGAATGTAAGAATTCCTACGTTTGTTGGTGTGAGTAGGGACCTTTTTGCTGTGACTATGAGGCCAGCAACACTGAACAATAGCTCTGAAGGGACACTTGTGGCAGGAACACAAAGATATTGCTTAGCCACTATAGCTAAGGTTGGATACTTGGCCTCTTCAGAATGCCACCATTTGAGTGGATCCTGCTCGGAAGTCGGACCCTAGCTTTGCTGCAAGCAAATATCGGGCAATTTCATCGTCGATCTCTCTCTCTGGAGATACTTGAGGCACGTGCTCATCGGGCTCCCCGATTGCCTCTCATATTAGAGATGCGATGCTCTTGGGCCGTTTCTTTGTTGCAAAAGGGTGAATCTCCAGATCACCCTTCTGCCAACAAAAAGTGATGGTTAACTGAAAATTCCTAAGAAATGAATTATAGCAGCTTGCAGCAACACATCCGAGTGTAGATCGTCCATGATATAAACTTTAACAAATGTTTGCAAATATTGAAACAAAATCGAAATAATATCTCTCTGTCAACGTGAGTATTGCATTCAGCGTGTACGTCTAGGACCGAGCTATACTGCTATTGCCTGCATGTGACGTCACAAAGATGACGTCATTTTTCTTCGCCCGGACTCGATTTTGTTTACGGAGATTACTAAAGTGAATTTAAAAGTTGATTTTTTTATTTTACTGGGTTTTCCGACGCGGAAAATATGTTATTAAATATTAGTAATCTTCATGACAATCTACCTTGGATACAGTAAAACACAATTTTTAGGTAGTTTTCTTGTCAGCCATTGTCGGCATTAATACTCCACATTTTTAGTCTCTAGTAAGTCACAAATATCCTTGGTACATGTAGCTGTCCTTTCTCCTCTTGAGCATTTTTTGTTTGCAACACGAGCACAACAGTAGTAAAAACTCCCAATTTTCTCATGCCCAATGATTGTTCATTCTGCCTAAAAAATCAAGGAAAAAACTTCAACATAACACTAATAGACTTTTGCATGAAACTTACTCCAAACTATGTGTAAAGTTGATGCAATGCGGTGATCAAAGGCTACTCGATGGCCTGCTTAGGACACCACTTCCTTGCTACCAAGAGCAGTGATGTTGGACATACGCTCTTTGGCGCGGACTGGTATAGCACTTCCTGCGATGTCGTAAACATAATGTTCAAGGAATGCATAGAAGGAATTCAATTCAGCCGCATAGTGGAGGTTGAAGATGTAGTGCAGCTTGAACATGGCGTCTACTGCTTGAGTGATGTCTGGTCCCGTACTGCACTGAATTGCTTGCTCGTCGATGATGACGAAGAACTGTGCTGGGCTTCGCTTGTTTCCTATTCCCAGCAGGTAAGGCTGGGTCCTTTTCTGCGCTGGCTGCCTCCGTTGATCTTCAAGGAAAGCGTCCACACTGGTTTCATGCTACAAGAGTATTAAGAATGAGAATGTCAACACAAGGTTGTATATATGCTTGTCATGTTACACCTTTTGATTTCATTAAATTAGTTGTTCTGTGAGAATACTGACATTACAAATGATTATGTTCAGAGTGTCCCAAATGTTTTGATTTGTCCATACATGTAGTGCATGACTCTCCTTCTAACAATAAATGAAATGGAATAAAATCTTTGTTCATTCAGTGAATGCAGAACAATTTAAGATGGCAAAGAAAGTTCTTGCAAAATGTAATAATTCATTTAAGAGTTACGCTTCAAAAATTAATACAATCTGTATTATGTGAGACACAAACTTGGCAAGCTCTGCTAATTTCTATGATGTGACATTGGGGAACTCTCAATACACAAAGAAAAAAATACTTTGTCATCAAACTACAATTTTCCTTGCCTTATATTCACATAACGCATACAATACATTAGTGTGGAGTCTTTGATTTAAATGAAATCATCGAGAACAAAGAAACTGATTATATGTACAATTCGTAGAAAAAATAAAATTAGTCAAAAATTCAATTCAGCCACATGGTGGAAGTTAAATTGGAAATACAGCTTGAACATGTTGTCCACTGCTTGAGCGAGGTCTGGTCCTGTACACACAATAACTAAGATGTAATAAGCAAAATCGTACCGGTTTCGTCACTAGGAAATACTGGACAGCATCAGTCAAAGAAGTTCGTTTTCCAGAGTTAGAGGGAAGCAGGTACACAGCTGCTAGGAATGCGTAGATTGACATCTCCCTTAAAACAATAGTAATCAGTTAAAGATAAATGTCTACCAAACCAATACATACATAAAACATTGTTTAGGGAACAATATGTGTGAATGATTATAGATAACTGTCTTCAAATTGGTCTCTAGGATTTTAACATATACATTATGAAAGACTAAAGGCTGACATATATCTAGTACCCCTATGACTTTCATAACTTGACCCTCAAATTATATCATTAAAAGGCTAAAATTAGCTAGGACTTGTTGGGTAACAAATGCATCAATATTAAGTGAATGAATAAAAAAAAAGTGTTTACTCCCACTAAGTCCTCAAGTTTCAATACTATACAATGTCATGCAGATAACTGTGCATGACTGACAGTTCATGGAATAAAAGAGATATGCATCATATTATGTTTCATCTTGATCTTACCATCAGAAGGTGTGTACTGTCCATCGTTATCTGAAGCTGGACTGGACAAGTCCTCCATCAACGCCTGGATTTTTGGCAGCCGGGACATCTTAGCGATGTGTAGAATCCCCTGCACAAACCTTGTTTCCCAGGTACTGATGAGTTTTGATGTGGCATCTGGGAACAACAGTTTGAATTCCTGCTGAACCTACAAGAAAATGGAAACAGGGAACACAACGATAAGATTTTAAATCTTAGGCAAAAGGACCAACTGAAACAAAAGTTTAAATCTGGGTGTTAGACCAACAGTACTGATCTGGGTGTTCAAATAACAGTACTTGACTTCAGCTAAGAGGCTTAATGGGCCTTGCACTCAACTGAGCATATGAAATTATACAGGGGCTGCAATATAACTTCTGGTCCAGGCAAGTTCAGAGAACTCCACGTGTTCTATGTAAGTATAGTGCAAAAAAAAAAAAAAATGTAGGTACTTAAATAACATTAAACTGGATCCATTTTCTTTGATCGAACAATGTTTTAATATGTATTGTAATATGATATGGCCTTGGTTAGCCATCCCCACATTACTTACAAGAGCTGGAGTATCACGAAATCTTGGGTATCGCTCTAGAATATCCATCACACTTGGCGAGGTATCAGATAATATCCAATCGCGCCTGTTTTGGAAGGTCTTCACCATCGCATCAATTATCTCAGCTCTGCTGTCTGCTGTTGCTCTCTTACTGAAAAGGATTAGCTCCTCCTCTTCTTCAGTAGAAATTTCCTGCAGATGGTCATATGTACGCTTGATGCTTTCTTTCTTCTGGGGCTTTATTATGCCTTTATACTTTCCCGTGCGAGGACGCTGCTGATGTTATGGGGGAAGGCTTCTCATGGTGTTCAGTTTAGTGCTTAAATATCCACGGGTTGCATCCGTGGGATCAAACCAAATGTCCTCGTAGGAGAGAGAAGAGATAGAAGGATATGATCAACTTTAATTTGGTTTTTCACCAGAAAAGGGAGGTGTAAGAAAATTGTGATACATATATTTGAACTTAATTTGATATGAATTAATTTCCCATTCTTTATAATTTCAAACAATACAGAATGTAAAATAAGCAGGATATCTGGTGGAGAATTAACTTTACTTCATATGGGCAGACTCCCTCTAAGAGATCTTGCATTACATCTAATGCCCGGCGCAGACAGAGCCGACTCGACTGGTTGTCATTCCGATCGGCTCAGTTTTTAGTGCCTCGCGACACACATTTTGCCAGTCGAGAGACAGTCGGATGCCAGTTGGGGCCGATTCAACAAGATAAATCTGCTCCGACCGACCGGGCCCAACTCTAGCTTGATTGAAACCAGTCGGGTCGGGTCGAGTCGGCTCTGTCTGCGCCGGGCTTAAGTTGTGGTTTGTTGTGCAGTGGAAGCATCGTAACGAATTCAAGAGGCACTGACTTCTTACACCTGTTGCAGGATCCCCATGTCTTTGCATTGCCATTTCACAAGCCAAGTCATGATCTTCTATTGTTCGTGGCTCAAACAGGTCTTCAAGGAAATGCTCCTGTATAGTAGCTCTTGTAGCTTTGCATAGGCGACAGAGCAAATTGGCTGAAGGGCTCATGAAACCTAGCAGCTCATGAGCTGCTAGGGAGCCGGCACTCAGTGAAACAAGGGTACCGTGGGCATTCAGTAAATTGCCAGCTTTATTTATAATCTGAACACCAGTATCAGCCTCTAGTTTCAAATCCATACTTCTTTAAGTCTGCTGAGTAATACACAGCCAATACAAAGACACTATTCGTGGAAGCATTGTAGTGATGTGGAAGATTCTGAATAGAATAGTAGAAGAGACCAATTTTGTGGGTCCCTGTTTTACTCCCTAAAGTAATCATCGAATCCATCCCGCAACTCCATCGACGGGGCCGACTCCATCTCTACATTGTTATTATTAACCCTGTGGTAGTTTACACACTTGGTCGGCTGAAGCCAAACCACACACACAGTACACAATTCTTAAATCGTCCTTTTCGTGACTGGCGACAAATTGATCCAATCATTTCCCCTCTTTTTTGAGTTTATAATGTTAACACAGCAACAGAAAAGAAAAAAAAAGCTTGTGATCAGAATAGTTTCGGTATTTTCCATGCAGAGAGATCCGTCCTTATTCGACTAGATGCAATTTCCCCTCCTTGCTTCTGAAACCGACACGGTCTGGGTAGAGAAAAATGGTTTCTTCCCCTCTTCCTTTAGGCGTCGAAATGTGTCCATTTTGTCCTTTCGCTTGTTGAGAATCCTCTTGGAAAAATCGTCACTGACGAAGATCTTACCGTCTTTGAACTTGGTGGCTCTAAATGTCTGGACACAGGCTTTGCGTACAAGCTCCTTCTCAGAATAAGAGCTAAACGCCACATGGATTATCCTGGGCCTGGGGCGGTCTTTGGTTCCAGGAGCTGGATTCATGCGCGAGCTTGGAGTGCGATGACATCTCTCCACTTTGAAGTCATCAGGTGAAAGTCCTACGAAATCCACAAGGAGTTCCTTGGTGATAAGATTCTGGCAGTTCTCATTCTGATTCTGCGACTCAGAGATTCCATGGAAGACGAGGTTATTCCTCTTCGATCTATTCTCCAGATCATCGAGTTTCGACACCAAATCATTTCTTTCCTTTTTGAGATTCTTTACCTCATGTTCCATTATTTCCAGCTGGTGAGTAACACCGGCAATGGTGTCATCATGTTCTAATACTTTGGCCGTCAAGTCATCCAATCTTTTGGAGAATCTTTCTTCCCACTTATTGTCAAAATCTTTCATAAATCGAATGAACCAACGGGGAGGTGGCTCACTATCAGCGGCCGTGGCCAGTTCGTCAGTATACGATAGCTGTTTACTGACCTGCTTCCCCGCCTGCTCGCCCCGCGGGGCACCTGGCTCGTTCTCCGTAGACGATTTCAACTTATTGGAGGGCTGAAATGGCGACACCGAAGTTGTGTCTTGCTGATCAGCAGGATGTCTTTTCTGATCCATTCTCGCAGTCCAGTCAATAAGTATGATCCAAATAACAAATCAGATGTGGAGATAACTCGATCCACAGTATACAAATGATGCGCAGGTATGAGTGGGTCGGTAGGAATTGTTTGCACAAGGTAACTATGGAACTGTTAAACCCACGAGGCGAGGCCGAGTGGGTTTAGACTAGTTTCCATAGTTACCACGTGCAAACAATTCCACCGACCCACGAAATAAACTTGCGCATCATCTGTTTTATAGAATGGGCATTGTTACGCCCCCCAAAAAGTAAAAAAATTAAAAATTAGAAAAATTACCGGATGCATGAAATAATTTTACCGGACACATGAAATTTTTTACCGGACGCATGATTTTTTTACCGGACGCATGAAATTTTTTACCGGACGCATGACATTTTTACCGGACGCATGAAATTTTTACCGGACGCATGATTTTTTTACCGGACGCATGACTTTTCATGCATCCAGTACAATTAATTGTCTGCACAAATTTTGCTCTCAACCAATCAGATTGCAGGGATTTATCAACCCATTCTATAATCTTTATTAACACCGAAAACCGTCAGATTGCCCAGAGAAAAATTATTCAGGCGCAGCCATATTGACTGTCAACAGCGCCCTCTAGAATAACAAAAACTTCACTTATACAATGAAATGTGGCAATGATAGAAAATAAGCATCAACAACAGATGACTTCCTGTGAAAAGGATCTTGGAGTGATCTGTGATCCCAAACTATCATTTACCGGTAGTAAACATGTTTCGGACGCTACCAAAAGAGCAAACATGAAGCTTGGGGTATTTACATTGTAAGAGGTCTTTTTCATCTTTGGGAACGAAAGCATTGCTTGAATTGTATAAGACCATAGTACGCCCCACTCTGGAATACTGCAACACTGTTTGGAAGCCTAATCTTATAAAAGATGAAGACAACCTAGAGAAACTCCTCACAACGAGCTACTAAACTCATACCAGAGATTAACCATCTTAGTTACCCGGAAAGACTCCAAGCACTTAAACTTCCATTCGGCTATGGAACCAGAACGTAGATATTTCCCATATTCCGTGAACAAGCAGGGTGTAACTAATAGTATTCATGGAAAGGAATGAAGGAAATGGGATACACATGCATTTTCTGAATTTACTGCATAACAACTTTTTTTCAAAGGTGCTTCCCATTGTCAGAGTAGGGCAGAATACTGTTCTAATGTGGACATAAATAGTACAGTACCAGATAAATGCTTTTCTTTTGAAAGACAAGGTGTTGTAAATAATATTCATAACTTATCTTGCAGTGAAATGGCAGTTGACTCTGATAATTTACAGATGCACATAAACATAATATAATTTTAAGAGAGCTATGCTCTGTACACAGTTAGGAAAAGGCAATGTGACTTCAAAGAAATTGCACGGTATAATGGCAAGAGAAATAAAATATTTGGCTTTTAGTGGCGAGTATTGTTTATATTTAAACCCTGAGAATTCTATTATACATGCATATTGGTATATCAAGCACCCCTCATGCCTATGTTCTTGTTTACTTTAGTCTAAAATTGTTCCACTCATTAAAATATTTCTCTCTTCCAAATTCAAATACAATCAGAGTTGTATAGGGAGCTTAAATGTGTGTGTGACATTCTGGGGCTCATTTTATCCAAACTTACAATTGATTAAAAGTCCCCCAAATCAACCATTAATCACAAAAGTCCATACATCAATTGTCCATTTTATCAAGAGATCTAAAATCAAAATCAATCATTACTTCCTACCAAATCAATTGTAACTTGTGAAAATCAATCATAACTTCTAAAAATGTATCATAACTTTAAAGTTGATTAAATTGAACTATAACTTTAGCTTGATAAAACGGGCCCCTTGACACACATCATCTTATGCGGCTAGTATAAATGGCCCGTGGCATAAGGTATGTGAAATTTGCAAAGATGAGAACAAAAGCAGAATACTGCAGAAATTGTAGGTTTGATGATAGTCTTGTAACAGTCTCGGGATAATCAGCCAAGTTTTCACAAATATATACATTTTAAAAAGTGTTCAAATTCAAGGTCAAAGTTAAGTTAAAATATAGTAACACACTTGCATCATACCAGATGCCATCCACTAATAAGATTGTTGGATGCCATCCACTCCAAAAAATACACACAAACATTTAGCCAGAGAGGAGGCCCCACATGAAACTCACATTTGTTTGAGAATACCTTACCAAATACAACAATTCGGGTTTCATTATTATACATCTATTAAACGCAAAAATACTGTTAACTCTGCATATTAAGCCAAATATGACAAATGAGCCCTCATTTGTCATAATTGAATGTTGCAATGGCTCATAGGAATTATTTTTTTAGCATGGAATGGATAGCCAACTGTTCATATATTATTCTGTCTACGCAAAACAAAGTTTCACTGAATTGTAATAAAAATACAAACATTTATGTTGCCAATTTGATGATAGAATAGAGATTTATATGTGGTCTTCATTCTCAATGGGTTAAGAAACATTTACACATCTGTCAGTGCAACGTAACTTTTATGTGGCGTCATACATAGCAGTCTTATTTGCAATACATGCATTTCCATGACCCTCTTGGTTTTCTGGTGATGCCAACACAACCAAAGTGAAACCACTGTTTTGGACACTGGTCATTATCACATTTGACCATCTTTCCATACTCCTCTTCACCACACAAACAATATGTTGGGCCTTCCACATTGTCTTCCGTATTGTCTGCTTCTTGCCTACATAATGGACAATACCATGTCTTGCATGGTTTTAGGCGGCTCTGAAGGAACTTCATCAGTTGGTCCTCTTAATTCTCTATAATGGCCAACACATTTTCCAGAACATGAACAATTTCCTCGCCACGGCCGTGTTTCATCTGGAATGGGCAGTGGAATAAATGGCAGCGGTGGTCCACCCTCAAACCATGTCATCTCTTCATCAGGCTTTCCTTTTTGACAGATAGGGTGGATACAGTCTTCTTCATAACAGGGCAAAAGCTGAAAGATATATGATGGCAAGTTCTTCTTCATGTGCCGCTTTTGGACATCTTGAACTTCACAGAAATGCTTGTACAAGTCTGGCTTTTCATTTTTGAGTTTGCTTTTGCCTGCTAATGTACCTTTCAGAGAGGTTAGGAGATGTGGCCTCCTGTCCTGGAAAATGCGGTATGGCCTTCTGTCTTACACGCATACAGTTTGATAACACTCTCTCCTGCCGGTACATTGTTGCAGCGATCAATGTACACTGATGTTGCAGTTTGCACGATTTTGGTCAATTTCTCCTCATCAATACCACTATCATTGAAGTTAGATCCACAAATGGTCGATGGAATGAATAGGTTTGTGTGTGCACGTGAAAGGCAACCATTTTTTGATTCAACTGGGTTCAAGTAACTGCCTCCGGAGTGTCTGGAAGTTACAAGTGTGCAAACCTTTGCCATCTTTATGTGCCACTCTGTCCATAAGACTTCTGTATGCCATGGTCCCTCGTCTGAAGCACCATCCATCCTGATGCAATCTACAGTCTTTCTTGTGATATCATGGTATTCCTCCATCACTGATAAGTAGTACAAATCGGCCATGTGCTGTGAAGGATTTTTAGCAAAGATATAGTTTGACTTTACAATTCCAGCTACCATTTAAGGGGTATTCTCCGTGGCCATGAAGAGATGCATACTGGTCTGCAGTATTGATTTATACTTATTGACATAGTCTGTATATGTTGTTAGATCGGGGCTATCGGTCAGAGTTAGTGACGAATACTGTTTTTGAGTGAAGGTTGTGTCCAATCGAAAGCCGGCCGCGTCATCGCGGTTAAGTATGAACTTGTCTCGCCCATCATTTAACTGTAAAAAATCAAGTCCCCTGTAAAGGGCTGTATTCCAGTGTGCATCTGGATTCAGTCGGATGTTCCATCCCTTCCTGGCACGCTTTGACATTATCTGTGCAACCCCTTTATATCTTTTTGCAGATAACTTTCTTTTGTTTTTACATGCACACAATTGAACAACAGTCCCATACGATATGTCCTCGCCATAGTAATCCTGTAGATATTTTTGCATCCTTTTGTATGTCACTTTAGACCCTCTCTTGGTGTTTCCATCAAATGTGAAAACTCCTGTGCGCCGCCAGGCATCAGCACCTACTTTGTGCACACACAACCTAAACTGGTAGGCAGGACTAACAAGAAGCTAGTCCAGATGGTGTCACACTGGACTAGTGTTATTCTAGTAGTGCTAGCCAGACTTGCATATTGGACTACCGTGAAGTTAGTAATGACTACTGGATTAGGTAAGCCTATGCGAGTAATGACTGCTGGACTTGCGTAAATCTAGTCATGAAGTTAGTTAATACTGTTGGACTATGGAAACCAAGCTAGTAATGAGTGATGGACTAGCATAAAGCTAATCATCAAGTTAGTAGTGATTGCTGGACTGGTTATGCATAAGATAGTCAGAGTGCTGGACTAGCGTAAAGCTAGTCATGTCTGCTGAACAAGGTTACCAAGTTTGGATTTCCATGCTAGTCATGACCACTGGACTAGCATGAAACTAGTAATTGTTGCTGGACTATGCCGAGTAAAGCTAGTTATTGCTGCTTGACTAGGAAATGACTAGCTTCAAGCTAGTGTAGATGGTGCCCAGCTGGACAAACATAGAGAGCTCTAGTACAAGCAGCTAGACTAATGTTATGCTGGTCTGTCTGGCTTAACTAGCTTGCATCAAACCCAGTCCAGCATGTGTGGCAAGCGTAAGCTAGTCAAAGTCTCGCAGGTGAATCTGAAATGAAATTACATGCAGAGAATGTAATACTCTGAAAAATCTATTAAAAAAACGGAAGCATTAATATCCGGTAAATTTCAAATTTTTATTCATCCAACGAATGCAGTAAATAAAGTTGGCACCTGGAATATTACAAATAAATTTTACATAATTGAAAACATAAATTGAATTGCAGCATTGAATAAACAAATGAATATGCAGGGTTAAAAACAAACACTAAATGCACAAGTATGAAATAAATCGGAGTCGAGCTCTAAAAGTGCATTTCACCTTTACATTATACAGGGTGGCCCAGAAATAACGGAACGGGGTGCTTGCTATAATGAAGACACATGATGCCCGTCATAGTAACTAGTAACGTTCAATGCGTGCGTCACTGTTAGTACCCCTTATTCTCTATACACAGCTGAACGCACACTTACGATGGCGCACGGTGGATTGTTACTCGATGCAGTATGGCGGGCATCATGAGTCTTTAGTATGGCAAGTACCCCGTTCCGTTATTTCTGGGCCACCCTGTATATACAATTGTACACATATATAAAACTGTGAAGGTAGCACACTATTATCATTGGACACGGCTTGCTGGAATTTAAAAAACAAAACACAAACGATGGTATTAAGTTCACAAAAATTCAAATGTTTATCATGACAACTGTTAACCTGAGAAAGACATGAAACTCGAAATGTCGCACAACATTTTCATAACCTCATTTTGTGCTTGCTATACTATTGCCCATATTCCTGAAAATTAGAAATAAGATATTGACACTTTGACCTACGACCATGGACAAAATTTCATCACATAATGGACATTTTATACTTCCTCCTTGTGCCAAATTTTGAGGAATTTGACTAGTTTTTTGTCTTCATTTGAGCCCTTGATAACCATCGTACATAAAGCAATACCCACTAATAATTTACGCCACATTAAAAAAAACCAAATGTCACATACAACTATATGGCCCTCCAGGAAACTAGACAGAAAAATGATCACATAGTCTCTTTGTGAATTTTGTTATATAGGCCGGGGAAACAATTATTACTGTATTCATAGCAATTGATACAATTCCCAACTATTTATGGCATGAATGTCACAATTTCAAGATGAAAAATCAATTCACGGTATAACGATAGCTTTTGGTTTAATAAACTGTTATTAGTTTTATTCTGAGGATAAATGCAAAATAAAAGCATGGTTTTTACCTACAATTGAAGAAATTAGCATTGCTGTCAGGACAATTTTTTTCTTCATTATGTCTGAATTTTCATTTTATCATTGTGGCTAAACAAAGTTAATACAAGGATAGAACTTTCATTAAACTTTGGTGAATACAGTTAGCTAACACATTTGTTTGGGGAAATACCAGCTCTCCTATAATAAGGTTGTTTTCAGGGCAGCTTGAAGTTTCAAAAAGTCCTGTCTGCAACATTCCCAACAGCTCAGAATTGCAATATACTAATATTTTCAAGTGAGACTGTCTGGAGAAGAAATATCTGAATGACGACATACTATATCTTATTTCAAATTACTGATGGAAATGCCTAATGTCACAGTACATACATTTCAAAGTCACTTTAATACACCGTTGCAAAGAACAGATTCTAATTTCTAAGCTTAATAATGTTATAAAGAACAGTATCCTGTTGTAAACTCAGAAGTAAAGACTTCATACAGATCCTTTTCAAAACACTTTGGCCCGAATTCCCAAAGGCGGAGATCAATTTTTCGACCAGTGCCTTTTTTCATTTGGAGGATTAGAGGGAGGAACATTGCTTATTAAGCTACGCCTACTATTCTTCCTTTCAATCATTTATGATTATTCTTTGCAATTATTTAAATACAGGAAGAAACCAAAGCTGTATGTATTAGTTCACTTTTCGTTTATATATGTAATATATAAAGTTTGTTTTCTCTATCAACTTTCAGGTTGTTGTTTTTTTTAATCTTCTTATGAAGTCAGCACCAAATATTTACATAATTATTGCCTGAATATCAACTTTGTCTGATTATTTCAATTACCCCAAATAATGTATTTAAATTCTACTTTGTTCATTTTTCATGTGTACTGACTTGCATACCTCCCTAAGATATCAAGGACAGAATGCAATGGATTACCTCATCTTCATCGAACAACCATGGGTATATCTCCTTCACCTCTGACATCTTTGGTGTCGGTTGGGTCATTACAATCCATTTCCTTCTGTCAGAAAATGTTTTCTCCATTGCCAGCTTCACTTTGCCGAAGTCTGGTTTCCGCTTTGATTTTTCTTTCTTCATGAACTCCCGATGTTTGGCGATTGTTGTGTCGTCTTCGGACCTGGGTCTGGGGGGCAAATAACATGGCATACCCCACTGAGGAGCCACATGTTCCTGATCTTTCTTAGGTGCTTCTCTGGTCTTTCTTGGGCGCTTCTTCAACTGCACCTCTGGTACGGTTGCGTCATTTCTCTTTCTGTTGTTTCGAAACTTATCCAGAATCCTGTTCTTCCAGATTGTCTGCAAAAAAGTAATGAAATTGTATGTTTTGATATTTTAACTGTCAAGGTCAACCTCATTCAATAAAATTACAATAACAGTTTTCCTTTCTCGCACAATATTGTTTAATTCAGACAATAATCAAGGCAGTTTTATGGGGAAGTGCGAGAAAGGAAAACTGTTATTGTAAATTTTTTTTGTGGCAAATATGGGATATGTAGAAAACTGGAGATTAGCCTGCTGTTAAAAAACAGTACTGAAAAGTGTAATGACTGGATTTAACATGCTCATTTTATCATTCCATCATAGGTATAGATACTGGTGGCACAGTTTTCCAAACTTGTATACTCCTAGTGTTTGTTTTCATCCATTGAAACATTATATAGCTTAGGGATCACAGTTAAACAGTTTTTTAAATCACATACTCCACCACAATGTTAAACAGTGGCTTTAAGTAACAAGGCAGCAGTCAGACTGTAAACTGTATCTTGCCCATTTTCGTCGAATCACCATGAAACGCTAAATTTGTATTATTTGTATTATTTCACTATTTTCACTTAAAGTAACTTCAAACCAGAGTTGCCCTTGAATGCACTAACACATACCCGCATGCTGCCCAGGGGAAGGTTAGGTTGTGCATGATGACCAAGCTTTGGATACTTATAGAAGAGCTGGTTGACCAATTCCTCGTACATGTTTTCGTTGAAAGATAAGAAATACAATATGAATTAGCACTGTCACTATGAAAAATCTAAGTAAAATCTTATTTAAAATATAACAAAATTAACTCTTTGTTCATCATGGTGTCATACATATATTATATATGACCTTCAGTTACTTTTGGGTCATTCCGTGTCAATTCAACCAAAAAAAATGGAAATTCACACCTTTACCTTCTTCAATTTGGCTAATATTTGGTTTTTAGGGTTATTTTGGCTGAAAAGGCTGAAATTTCAAATATGAGCGCAATCGGGCGTGCCGTTTTCGTGTTACGACACGGCCATTTTTACCGATTTCGCTAAAACAGCCGCGCCCGGCAATACGAAAACGACCATATCTCTGTAACCCCTGGGCCAAATATGTTGAATTTGGTGTCTATGGAAAGCTAATTTCATGAGAAACACATTTTAAAGTCATTTTTTTATGTAGGAGCAACTTGAAATGTATTGACCTTTTCACCGTTACTTTGACCTTGAATTTAACCTTGTGGGACAGGTGACGCGAACATTATTTTCGTAAAAAATCACACCCATACATGTTTTCTACATTTAATATCAACAAATTAGAGTTATATTTTTCTTTGTTTGCTTGCTATATCTTCTCAAAGTACAGGTGTTCAGTGCAAAAAATGTAATTTGTATACAATGTATGTATTGTATGTATATCATACAGTATGCATACAGTGTGTGGATACCAAACTAGAATTGTATCTTTGTCTCTCTCTCTCTCTCTCTCTTTCCTCTTTTAAATGATAAAGTAAGATTCTTAGAGTTATTCAGTCTTATAAATGATAAAAATATGACTTACCATAAAAAAGTCATTGCTGTCAACAATCCATTGTGGGTACAAGCATGACATTTTTGCGACATCATTATCTGAGATGCAGTAGTTTCTGGAGGATGAGGATGTAAGAGATGGGGTTTCTACTTTACATAAAATATCTTCTTCAGCAACCCAGCATTGATCTGTTTTTGAGGGCCACTTTACTTGCTTGGTTCACATTCATGTGCAAGGAAGCACCATCCGTCCCTACTCGCGAGTTCATATATCGTAAAGTTATAATTGCTCAGTCGACGCTTGTAGAAAATGTCCGATTGTGGGGACTTCGGCAAATAGATGACTTGTTCCCGATCGAACACTGCAGCAACAAACGTGGGGTCCACTAAAGCTCTATTCTTAGCGATAGTCTTCAACTCTCTTACCTTTTTGTTTTTCGGTGATGTGAGCTTTGTAGGCCTCTGCAATTACCTTTATCTCCTTTGGGTTCCCGTGTCTATAGGTTTCGCATAAAGAACACATGTCCTTTTTCGGATGATGAAACTTGATATTCATCTCATTAAGCACCTTGCGGTACAGAGATAAAGAGGCACATTCATCTGTCTGTCGTGGACTGGTACATACGATACATGATCTCTACGTTCAGATACTCACAGCGACTGTTGGCACGACAATAATGAGACTCCTGACGTGGAAAACTGTTGATGTGGCGTTTAACCTCTTCACGCAATTGAGCATCTCTTTCGGCTGTCTTCCTACCACCCCGTCTCTCTCCTTCAATAATACCGCATGGCTGCTTCTTGGCAAATACAGTCTTCACTTGCCTCTCGGAAATTCCCAAAGTTGCCAAAAACATGGCTCTGCATACCGGGACTTTGTGCAATGGATCTTTTGAATTTGGCAAGAAATAAGCAAATTTGCGAAGTTTCTTTGGCGCTGTCACTTGAATCTGGTCAGTGTGGCGCGCTATCCATTCCATTTGCTCTGTCAGGACACCTAGATCATAGAAAACTGATCGGATGGCCTCACGGTCCTCTCTACCTAGAGTGTTGCAACTTAGTCCCCTGGAATGGCATTTCTCACATGAGGTCTTGTAGTCGGCAAATCTCCTTGCTGGTTTTAGTTTTTTACTTTTTTCACTTTCATAACTGTAACCAGCATTCCTCTTTTCTTTCACTAACTGATTTCTACTCTTCATTGTTGTTTGCTGCCGTGGAACTTCAAGTGCTCTCTCACCATCTACCTGAAATGATGCAGGAGACAATTGAAGATGCTCTGCAGATTCCTGTGGAAGGCTAGCCTCTTCATTACCTCCTTCTTCTCCCATGATGACCTGATCTTCATCATTTCTTTCTTCTTCCATGATGATCAGATCTGATCTTCATCATCTCTTTCTTCGCCCATGATGACCTGATCTTCGTCATCTCTTTCTTCTCCCATGATGACCTGATCTTCATCATCTCTGTGTTCTTCCATGATGACCTGATCTTCACCATCTCTTTCTTCTTCCATGATGACCTGATCTCCACCATCGCTTTCTTCTCTCATGATGACCTGATCTTCATTACCTCTGTGTTCTTCCATGATGACCTGATCTTCATCATCTCTGTGTTCTTCCATGATGACCTGATCTTCATCATCTCTTTGTCATCCCATGATGACCTGATATTCATTTCCTGTTTGTTCTCCCATGATGACCTGATCTTCATTGCCTGTTTGTTCTCCCACGGTCAGCCCATGGTATTTTGACGCACTTCAGCAAGGTACCATGTCAAGTCTGATCTCACTAAAATCAATTGCAACATTAAATGCAGCTTATGGCATAGACAATTGTCACTAAACTTAAAATGATCAAAACAAAGCAAACACCAACATTTAGGACATGCTTCCCATACTTCTTGCTCACACACAAAGTTCTCACAAGCTGTTGGATTTCTTGGTGGATCGCACTGCATATTTGGGTGAACGGAGAGTCTGGAAAAGAAGATAAAAGGAAATCAATGAAATAAAATAAAAAATATACTAAAATATGATTTGTGCATTTGTTCATATTGGTTAGCAAATAAATTAAAACAAATTCATTTTCTTTAAATATTAAAAACCGGTCTACGATATTTACACATTCAATAAATATAAAATTTGCATTTAGTTCTTTTCTTGCAGTTTCATTTGCAGTCACCTGTAAGAAAATAAAAGAGTGATTATCATGACATGCATTAAGCTTCATCCAAATGGCTTGAAAGCTGCAGAATTTAAATTGTCGCTAAAGTGACGGACACATACACAATATATACATGGGCACATAAATCATGCAGCCATAAGGCCCGTCCTCATGGACAACCTAAATTTAAAAGTACATTGTCCATTGTACACATTAAATGGTGACTAAATTAAAAACGCATGTTGACTTTGGTTGATCTATAATAATGAATACTTCACATATCTGTTGACTATTTCATGTACATTTGTCATATTTTTTATATTATATTTTCTATTATTTTTATTCTACCTGCTAAGATTCCCCCCCCCCCCCCCAAAAAAAAAAAAACCTTCACTATTGACTTCTGTGACATCACAATACCATTCAACCATCGATCAGCTAGATAAACATTTACAAAAGATATGTTCTCACCCACTGAGTACCGTATTGCATTTAGCATTGGATGTTGTCATTGAAACCTTCTTTTCATGGTGAGTGGGCGTTGTATAAAACATACAATGCTATTGTAAACAGCTTAAAACTGGTGGTCAGTGGACATACCAATGTCTTTTGTTCATCTAGCTGACTGATGGGTGAATGGTATTATGATGTCACAGAAGTCATAAGCTTCTGGCAGGTTTTTTTTAGGGGTGAAGCTGAGCAGGTAGGAAAAAGTAATATAAAAAATAATATTAAAAATATGACAAAAATGTACATCAAATATTCAACAGATATGTGATGTATTCATTATCATAGACCAACCAAAGCGTTTTTAATGTTTAATCTAGTCACCCTTTAGCCTGTATGACATGTCACTCCTTAAAAAAAAAACCTTTTTTGTTTAAGTCGTAATTTTGCTCAGTATATATGCGCCTTGAGCACTCTACAGAGTGGATTTTGCGCAATATAAATTACATTAATATGATTATTACTATTATTCTTATTATCATTATTATTATTAACATTAATATTACATATTGAATGTTTGTGTTATTTTCATTCATGAGGTATTGTCAACATCTTTTATATTACAGGGATGGCATGTGTGGGTTCACATGCCTCTGGGCAATAGTGATGAATTTGGTGTACCATGAATTTCTATTTTGTTTATGAGACAGAAATGGAATTGAATTGGAACGGAAATCAATTTAATAAACTGACTAATTGTTCATTTCTATCGGACTTACGGGTCCAGTTTTGTTTCTTTTTTTAAATTATAGAATGGACAAGTGAATTGTGTTTTCGGCAAGTGTTTTTCAAATATTTCAAAATTTGCTTGCCTATTTGTTTTTGCATCATTTGCATTCTGAGTTTGGGCTGTTCGAAAATAGTACACCAATACTTACACTTCAGCTTTCTCAGGAGAGTTGATACCGTACAGCTACATACAGATTTGAATCCTCCACATCAAAACTCTTTACAGCATGCACTGGTCGGTTATCGCCGAGATCATCTACTGATTTCACAATAACAGCCACATCTGGGGTCTTTCTCACAGCATAAGAATGGTAATGTCTTTCAAAGTGCAATGTCTCCAAAGGTCTTATGATGAATTTGATGTTGGAATCCACTATAACAATGTCTTGTATTTCCCCAAACTCTGGGAATTCCTCATTCCAACAAATGAGTACAGCAGTACTTCGTCTGAACTTGTAACCATTCACTTCAACGTTATTTGCGACAGTGACATCTGAATCAAGACCGCATGTAAGATTTGCACAAATTTCTTCTGCATTTGCTAGGGTTGTGACTGGAGCAACAGTTTGGTTGTAGACTTCAGTGCCTTTCTGCTCTACATTCTGCTTAATGAGGAACTCATGACTTTGAGCAATTTGGTGCATCTTGGCAACCGTTTTGTCAATCCTTATGAAATTGTTTGCATTTTTTGCGAAGCGTTTGAGTGGCTTATGTTTCCCTTCAAACCTCATGGCTGAATATTGGCCAAGCGGTCCAAGAAGTCTTATGGCTCTTGGGTAGTGGACAAGATGATGCTGTTTCGGTGTGAGTGGTATATCTGGAAACAGTTGCTTGAATATGAAATGATGATCTCTGATCAATGCCTTGAGCAAGAAAGTTGCTCGTACAGAAATGCTTGGTGCCACTACTAGCTTGTAGATATCTATTAGGATCAAGAGCAATTCCCAATGATCACAATCTCTTTACCTTATCTCCAATTATGAGCGGCAAATACAGAAATAAGCACTTCATCTGAACTACCTTTTGACCACTGCTTCCCTTTGGGTTAGAGAGACCATGCATGGTAAACTGGGTGGGACAATTCTGCTTATCCGTGAAACCGTAACTGAAGGAACTTTTTCTGCTATTAAGTTCCAGAAGGTTAAATTCCTTCCTATCAATTAGCACTTTCTAAACCAACTTTACTTCCATAGGCAGTACCCCCTCTAACAAATCATGCATTATGTCCATTGAGACATTGTCTACTACATGGAAGTAGTCAAGATCATTTAATATGCAGTTTCTAGACACCCCAGTTC
>JBAMJV010014357.1:0-14168 GCA_037951105.1 Echinarachnius parma
CCACCCGGTTTACCCCAGATAAGACAATTATGTTCTACTACCCCCCCCCCCCCCCCCCCCCCCCTTACTGCATCATGTTAAGGAATAAGGAACAATTCGTTCATTCACACGTTCGAGTAAACAGCGCTTTTATGCGATGTCAAACAAACTTGCAACAGATGGAATGTTACCATGACAGCCACGATGAATAAATTAGATCATCCGAGTTGTTAGCTTGTTATCGGTATGGTTAGCAGTGCTTCTTGAATTACGATTTAGCAACCCGCTACGAAGATTTTAAATGGCTATTGTATTACAGGGTTTAGACGCTCGTTGATTGGTCGATATGGTAAGGGCATAGACAGCGTGCAAAATCTACACACATTACTAAAGACATATCTATGCACGTGTGTGTTGTGCACTGGTTTGTGAAAACAAAGGTGATCACCCAAACGAGTTGTGTGAGTTCCCCGCTAGTTATCGTCCAAAATGGCATTTTGGCAAGGAGATAAGGCCTAGCTGACAGATAGGCTATCGGGCTTTTATGAATATGGCCACAGTTTATGAAACGATTTTCCCAAATGTCCTTGTCTCTAGTCCCATGCACTATAATCGATGTAACCAATTATGTGTGCTATGCCTATGCACTTGAATTGCAGTGCAAACGTTGTTTTTGTATTTGTTAGCATATTGGATGGCAATTTGCCAACATCGACATCGGTTTTGATAATTAAATGATTTTGCATTTATTTATTCCTTTATTCAAGGTAATAAACATTTCATTTGAATGTTTTGATTGATTTCTAATTCTAATATAATAATGAGTTGACGATGAATGATTGATGTTACTGTAGTTACGTGACACTAAACTGAGCGAATGACACTTGACAGTGACACTCGGTGACAGTGATAGTAATAGATTGACAAATCTATTGTTTTCATGGCCTCTAAGCTCTTTTACCAGTTAACATATAATTGCAGTATTTTACTGTCAGCAGTGGCCAACAGTAAAAGACTGCAATTAAATGTAAAGGAGGCCATGAAAACGATAGATTTGTCGATCTATGAAAGTGATAGATGAGCGGTTCAATGCGGTTGAGTTTTTTTGTACATGTATTTATATTCATTATAATGATTATGCATGCATGTGTGTATTTGTTTTTTATTTGTTGAAACTGGACGATAATGATCCTATATCATTTTACAATCAGATTCCAAAGGCTAATATCTGATGATTTTAATTTTTATTATTCATTGAATAATTTGTGAATTAATCATTCTACTTTCTTTCAAGGTGCAACTCACCTTTTCTGAGCAGTAGTTGCATTTGCTATGTTGCTTCTTCATCAGACCGATAAATAGAGCATTTTGAGGGACATTTTTACATAAACTACAACTAAAACTTTTAAAAGAGGCTGAGAAAAATGCCATTAATTTATTGGTCTACTTCATAACTGACCAGTTCAAAGTATTGCTTTGAATAGTGAAATACTTGGGTTATTTCCGTAAACTGGAAACCCTAGCAGTATCACAAAAATTGATGGTTATCAGATAACTAAATATGTTTGATGTTCTTTTGCTCTTTCTTACGGACAAATTATATTAATTACCAAATTGCTAGTGGCTGGTACTTGATGACGCAGCTGTAAAGCTATACTGCATGGTGTATGATCATTTAATTTGCTTTATTTTGCTATTAAAAGTAATTTTCTTGTTGAATTCAAATAAAACAGAAGGAAAAGAGTAATTGCTATGATTACATGGAGTATATCATTTCTTTTGTTCATTTAAAACATGTTTACAATTTTGGCAATGTAATATATGAAAAAGAAAATGAAGATGGTCTGATAGAAATGGCAAACATTTCCAGTGTTTTCACTAAAGGTCTTAACTCTTAAAGTGAGGCCTGTAAAGTGTCTATGTTTGTGTAAAATACAATTGTGTAACAAGACAAGTTCACCGACCTTGACCTTCACTCAGCACAAAACAGAGGATAACATTAGAGTTCCTAAAGTTCTTACAAAGCTTTGAACTAAATAAATACTCATAATAAATGCATGCTTCTGAACTTCATATCAGGGTAGCATTTTCATGCTGTTCATTCACTTATAACTTATAACTATTGTGTTGTTGTTTTTTTGTCAGTTTGAAGCCAAGTTCACTGAGCTTGAGCTACAGCACCCAGTAGAGGGCGACATCACGGTTCCTGGAGCTCTAGACGAAGATTCAGAGCCTTCTACTCTCGATGAACCTATAAAAGAGACTATTGTAAGTGACAAATCTATCAACACTTTGTTGAGAAGGAGAACCTATTATTGCTTTTTGTAAATTAAATTAAATTATCATGATCTATTCTATCAAAGCACTTTCAGTTTCGAAAACCTGAATTAGTATAGATTTTTTGTAACATTTATATATACACATAACTCCTGAGGAAATGTCAATTGAATATTAACACTGTTTATATTATAGGTAGCACATTTTGTTGGTATTGATTGTAATGAATAATACAAAATGATAAATCATAAAAAGTAAACATTTCTAGGAATATTTCCTGTAATAACTAATATTTTAATTTACATTTATTTACCTGAATAGTCACAAGTATTAAAGGGGTAGTAGAGTTTTAGTAAGGCTGAACTTTAGTAACCAAACCTGGACAGTAACATTATAAACTAATAGTTATAACTCCACCATGCTAGAAAGGTATACAAAATTACAAACGACTAAGTAAAAAGCCCATTATCATTCAAAAAGAGCCATTAAAACACAAGAGGGCACTCTCTAAAAAGGCATTGGTTTTAACCATTTTTCATACAAAATTATGCATGTGATGTTTTATTGAAATCATGATTAAATAGAGAGATCATCAACAACTATTTAAAAAATGCTTTTGAACATTTTTGAAAAAGTGTATGCATTTGTTTGATTTTTTGAAAAATTCATCTAATTATTTGGGCCCCAAATAATTATAAGATCATATAATATATATTTATTGATATTTCAGCTGTTTCTGGACCGATTTTGACCAAATAAAGTTTATTCTGCCATTAAAATTGCATGTTCTCTCAAATTCGACACTCAGTTATTCATTACCTCACCAAAAAATTGTGATGTGCAGTGCCCTCTCTGAAAATAAAGTAGTCTTTGACGCCACAAGAAAGGCGAAGGTATTTAGTCAACAATTCCAGTCGGTGTTCACAGCTGAAGATACAACAGACTACCCAATCTTGGAGAATCCAACGTCCCTACGATGGAGAACAGAAGACTGATAAAGCTACTGGTCCAGATGGAATCCAAGGCCAATTTCTGAAGAGTTTCGCCAAGGATCTAGCACCAGTTTTGTGTTTCATCTTCCAGCAGTCACTGAACACTAGACAGGTACCATCAGACTGGCGCCTGGCGAACATCACACCAATTTTTAAAAAGGGAGACAAAAGCACCCCTTAAAAACTATCATCCTGTTTCCGTAACATCGATATGCAGTAAGTTGATAGAACATATCATCTTCAGTCAGATATTGCACCACTATGATACCAACAACGTACTACACGACTCTCAACATGGTTTCCGAGCAGGCCGCTCATGTGAGACCCAGTTAATTATGACAGCCGAAGATCTGGCACGTTCACTGGACCAAAAAGACCAGGTTGATGCGATTGCTCTGGATTTTTCGAAAGCTTTCGACCGTGTCCCCCATGAGCGCCTCTTACTCAAACTCAGACACTATGGCATCCGAGGCGAACTACAGCAATCGATCAGATCATTCCTCACAGCTCGATCCCAGCGGGTGGTTGTAGATGGACAAGCATCTGACACGATCCATGTGTCATCTGGTGTTCCCCAAGGAACGGTACTGGGCCCCCTCTTGTTCATCACATTAAAAAATGACATCTCCCATGGTATCACGTCCAAGCTAAGGCTGTTTGCAGATGACTGTCTCATATACAATCCTATTCATGACATCTCGGACCACCATGCGCTTCAGCGGGACCTTGACTGCCTTCATCAATGGTCTCTTACCTGGCAGATGAAATTCAACACAGAAATGTCATCTTCTACGGTTCTCACTCCGTCGAAACAACATTGAAGGCAATTACCTACTGGGCAATACTCCACTTACAGCAGTTCAAAACTACAAATACCTGGGTCTTACCTTTTCTCACAACCTATCCTGGCAAAAACACATTGATGGAATTGCATCAAAATCCAACCAAATGCTCGGGCTTATCAATAGGAATCTACGACGCTCTTCCCAGAAGATCCGACAACAAGCCTTCTTCTCCCTAGTCAGACCTCGCTTGGAATATTGTGCAACAGTCTGGAATCCATCTACAAAGAAGAGCATCTCAAAGATTGAAGCTGTACAGAGGCGAGCAGCAAGATTCGTTCTTCAACAATTCCGCCATTCTGAGAGTGTGTCTGCTATGATTCAAAAACTTCAATGGACTACACTGGAAAGACGCAGACACATCTCCTGCCTTAGCCTCCTCTACAAGATTCAGAATGGCATGGTAGCAATTACACCTGACCAACTACTCACACCAATGGCCCCAAGCATCACCATTCAATACCACCCAAACAAGCTCAAGCATATACCTACTCGAACTCGGCTTTACCAGAACTCCTTGTACTTCCCACGAACTGTCACAGCATGGAATGCGCTCCCCAATAATGTCTTGGCTTCTACATCATTAGGAGCCTTTGCAGGAGCAGTTGCCTCAATCGGCAATTAACGGGACACCTCACCGGTTCCCCTTGACTCTACGTCCTGACTGATGGACCCTGTCGAGTACCCAAATAGAAGTAGAAGTACCAAAACTAAACTACCCCTTAAAGAATGCAATAATTGTCTCCTCTCACTCAAAATTTTGAAAATGTTCATATCCCCAATGGTCAATAATGTTCTCATTCTTCTGTATTCTCTAGATGCGTGACCTGACGGCTGTTTGTAGCAAGTTCTGGCATGCCATCTATCCCAAGCAAAGCAAGGCCTTGATCAGAGACTGTAAGTATAACAGGGAGCAACACTACTAAAACTGCAGTAAAATGCACTTAATGCCAGCACAAATTTATGAAAGTCACGTTTTGGAGTGACTCCAGAGAAGATATTCAAACCAACAGAATGAGAAAATGTTGTATTCTTCCATGCCGCAGAATGCAATAATTAGTTTTGAAACGTAGACAGTTACAAATACATTATTATTTTAGGGCCATTACTTCTGGTTTTGATAAGATAATATTTTGCTGGCCCTACTGGTGTGGAGTAAGAAATTGCATTTTTCCATACACCTTCAAAGCTCATCAGAATTTTTTGGGGTGAAAAATAAAACATCTAGTTATGAAGTTGTCATAATTCAATAATATTGAAACTTACACTTGCCACTAATTTTTAATTGCCTGTTATATATTTAGAATTATACTTCATCATCAACATTTTTCATATTTTTTGTATTTCAGGGGATCTTTGGGGGCCCCTTGTGATGTGCACATTACTTGGAAGGTAAGCATTAATGCTTATGTAGTTGTTTAAATACTG
Organism: Echinarachnius parma; assembly: GCA_037951105.1. Classification (NCBI taxonomy): domain Eukaryota; kingdom Metazoa; phylum Echinodermata; class Echinoidea; order Clypeasteroida; family Echinarachniidae; genus Echinarachnius; species Echinarachnius parma. Next base: position 5,519 of record JBAMJV010014357.1, read on the forward strand.
TAGGTGCTACTAATTTATAAAATGTTCTTTGAATCTTCATGTGATGTTTATATGAGAATTGTTTTGCAGTCGAAACAAGACTTCTAATTGTAATCTTGTAAAAGAAAATGTAGTGTTCAGAAGTCAGATCAAAAACATGATTGAATGCCGCAGTTTCTGAAAGATGCACACTATTTTTTGTTACAGAAATCACAAAAAGACACAAATTATGTGTTTTTGTAGATGATTTACTCTGGCGGCAATTTCGCCACTATTATTTTTTCTTAACAAACAAAGTTTTCTATCCTTGACCAAACCATGCTACTAATTCTTACTCTAATTGAATAAACCCTAGATGTAAATGTTACCTGACTTGGAGTAATTGTTGCTTGAGCAAATGTAAATGTTTTGTCACCATTAAGATTTTTTATATTTCCAACTTTTTCCTCAGCAAAAAAAATGTAGAAATTCTTGTACTTGTAGCTGCCTAGTCGGGCAAGTAACATTGGGTATGAATGCCATTTTCCTAGACTGAAGCTCATTTTGGTGGCCCTGGGCAATGGGTCAGTGCTAATTCCAAGCCCTGATAACAGTGGCTGAATTCCCTCATTGAATGTCATGTTCTTAAATCTCATAGTCTAGTTTAGACTGTGTTTAAACATTATTCATACGCCTATAGCGCCACCAACGAGAGTGAACTGCGCAACAGCAGTGATCTGTGCATGTGTTTGGCGTTGATCACTGCTGATGCACAGAACTCCAGTTGGTGGCGCTATAGGGGGATCAATGCGCTCTGGGGATGAATATTGTTTAAACACAGTCTAAACTAGCCTAAACATCTCATGATACATTCTTCATCTTGCTTTTCTAGTCTTCTTCACAATTCGTCGTTGGATGATAAGGAGTCATCCGCCCAGTTCCAGTTTGCAGAGGTCTTTGCTCTCATCTCGTTTGGAGCGGTGGTTGTAGCAGTTAACTCCAAACTGCTCAAGGGCAATATGTAAGTATTGCAAGCAGTACAGTTTTTTAAAGAAAAATAATTAGCAGGACTTATTTTTTACTTAGGCACACAATTTTTCTTTGTTTAAGTCTTACTTATATAGAGTATAGACACATATTCACAGATTTGTATTGCTCTTTTGCTGAGTGAGTTTGTGCTCATCTACTTTGTGTTTCCCCTGATCATAAGTCTCCTCATCTGCAAGTTGCTCACTTAGAAATAGATACAAAGTAGAGAAAACTACTGGAAGACACACAACTTTACTTTCTTTTTCCTAGAAATAGTTTGGCACATATTCACTACATTTTGTTCTTTTGCTTTGTCTTCAGTTCTTTCTTCCAGAGTGTTTGTGTGCTTGGCTACTGCATGTTTTCACGGGTCATAAGCCTTGTCATCTGCAAGTTGCTGCTTTGTTTTACTTAAAAATGGATACAAACTCCTTTTAAGACATAAAATATTCCTTTATTTTTAATTATAACTTAAGACATTCACAGATTTATTTTTCTCTTTTGCTTCTTTCCCAGTTCTTTCTTCCAGAGTGTATGCGTGCTCGGCTACTGCGTGTTTCCACTGGTCATAAGTCTAGTCATTTGCAAGCTGCTCATGATTCCATCCGGTGCTGTCACGGTCCTCTTCGCAGTCAGAATCATCCTCGTTATAGTCGCTTTCTTTTGGTCAACATTTGGTGAGTCATGTGTCTTATATATGCACTCAGAACTCAGAAATAGATTTAATTAAACCCATGGACCTTCTGAGTGCTGTGGTTAACTCAACTCACAATTTCGCAGTCAGGATCATTCTCGTTATGGTCTCTTTATTTTGGTCAACATTTAGTAAGTATTTTTGTTTCCAATATGCACTCGGCATTCAGATGGAAATACAGTTTTTCTTTTCAAGAACCCATGTTAACCCATTAAACGAATACAACATTGGTGGTTTTCAGTTCTAAATATCTACTGTTAACCATATCTAGTAATTTGGTTGATTTGTTTAGAGGAAACCGTTAAACATCGTCATACAATCTAAATGATCTAAATGCTATGTAAAGCACTTAAATAAATGATTAATGTTATAAATGTTGTTAATAACTCAGATACATTCCAAGTTGTCATGAATCACTCTATTTTTTTGCTCTTCCCCACAGCTTCCCTGGCGTTTCTGGCAGACAGTCAACCGCCGCACAGAAAAGCCCTCGCAGTATTCCCCATCTGTCTCTATTACTTCGTCATCGGATGGATGATCATTTCCCAAACAGTACCTCCGTTAAAACCGGCCACATAGTCCCTGTCATGTATTTCTGTGTATCTTTTTTTCATTCTATCTACTTATATTTAATTAAAACGAAAACAATTTGTATATTGGTTTTCCACCTTGTTTAATAGTTGATCTGTGTTCTTACAATGGATTTGAATTGGTAATATATTATGGTGCTAGGCTGGGCGTTCATGAATAAACATAAGGTCATGACGTCACGGTACGTCATCCGCGCTCTCCTCAGTATCATGAATATTCATAACTAGGATTAGGGTTGGGGTGAGTTTGAGGATTATAGTTACAATGAAACCAACACCGATCATCAGCTGTTAACTTGGCCTAGTGGTCACGCTGTGGACATCAACTCTTGGGGTCATGGGTTCGAATCCTCTCTTGTGACTCTTCTTTTATTTTGCTATAAAATATGGTGAGAAGCGGTTTATTTAGTAAATGTATCATGCAGAGTTTTCACTAAAGTCTGATATGACGTACCGTGACGTCATTACCCTATGATTATTCATGAACGCCCAGCCTAGGACCATAATATTCTACCATTTTAATTCAGCATTTCTCATGTCTACCATGGAGTATCGGTGAATGAGAATAAGATAGTTGTGAAGTTGATTTTTGGCTAAATTGAGTTCTGCACACCATCTTGTCCCATCACAGCTTTCTCTATATACATATGATGCTAGTATGCTCCCCTGGGAGTTGAGAATGTGTACAAGATAATTGTGCAGGTCTGAACTGTACCAAATGACCAGGGATAATAATAAGCGCTTAGAAGCTGTTCTGCATTAGGTGCTATACAAATACAATATTATTATAAATTATCTAATGACCATTATTTTGAATGTGGGAAATATTCCTAACAATTGACAGGGCTTTTGGTTTCTAAGAGGCTCCAACATGTCAAAAATTATTATCTCAGAAGTACACAAGTACCCTTTTCTTTCTCAACTGAAAGTAAAATAATGCTGTTTTTGTCTTAGAACAGACTTTTATTGAGCTACATATAATTAATTACAGACTGAGAGCAATTAACAAAGAACATTTGTACTTGTGTCTGAAATGTATTTTGTTTCTGTAATTGTAATGCGAGAAGAATATAGAATGTTATCATGATAGTCCATATATTTTGTCCCACTTAAAGCGGAATTCCACCCCAGATATGTGATGTTTGCTATAAAATGAAGTGAATATGAAGAATCATGATCGAAAATCTGATCCAAAACGGTAGAGCAATAAAAAAGTTATGACATGATGAACTTTGCTCTGATTTTTAGTATCGTTCGAAATTGCTATCGATCGTGACGTCACTTGCGAGCAGCAGCCATTTTGACTTCTACATGGAACTTTTACAAAATTTAAATTTTCTTAATAACAAAGCAAATTTATGAGCTTACAAATTCTAGAGAGGTTGGCCCATCGATATTCGTCTATGAATTCGTGAAAACAAGCAGAGAAAAATTAATTTATATCAACGAAAATGAGAAATAAGTGTATTTTCATGTACTAAAGCCATGACAAGTTCGTCAATGATGTTACATATGGCGGCAATTTTGAAACGATCGCTCATTACCACATGATGTTCAAATAAGTATAACTCTCGCGTTTCTTGTCCGATTTTGATCAAACTTTCACCAATTATGCCTCTTATTCTGCTTATTCAAATGACGAATAGTTTTATCAGGCCCGGAATACCCCTTTAAAAGAAAACACTTTTATAGAGCTACATATAATTATAATCTATTTTAAGTTGTCTTTACAAACTGAAGGCAAATATCAAAGAATCTGTAATGTTACTGTCTTCTTCTTTTTTTCATTGAGGCGAGGGGAGAAATAAAGTATTGCATTATTTCCGAAGTCCAAATAGTTTTCCTTGCTTCAAAGAAAAAGGGTCTTTTATAGAGCTACATATGATTGATTTTCAGTCTTTGTGTCTTTACAAATAGAAAGTGATTAACAGAGAACATGTGTTGTTAATGATATTATGCTCTTTCTTTCATTGTGATGTTGGGAAAATAAAGTATTACATCACGTTTCAAGTCCAAATTATTTGTCAACCCCCACTCCTCACCCACCAAAGTGTGTATCCAACTCCCCCCCCCCCCCCCTTCCCCCACTGGGCCTGCTTTGGATATATTAGTTTTATACCATGTTACTATATCAAGTTGCAAAATCATAATATATTTTAGGGATCAGATCAGATTTTGTTAACCATTTTCTTTCCTACACATTTTATAAGAATTTAAATGGTATCTGTGTCTTTCTCATTTGATAAAAAAGTCATAAAGATAATACATGTATTTTTCAAAGTCTTATTATTTAATTTGGTAATGAACCGCAAATCTGCAATTTTGAAATTTCAATCTATTGTATCAGCCAAACAAAAAAGTTGTATGCATCAATTCAATATATCTAATTTTGCATTAGTTCTAGTTATTGATTATTCCTGGAGATCTAGTTTATATTGAAACAAACAGAACAAATGATTTGGAAAGTTTCAAATGACTGTGCTCATTGTCACTGTGTGACATTCTTTGTTATCTAATATGTCCCTGTAAAAATCAACTACTTTTCTTTGTTTTGCTGTACACTTTAAACAAAATTGTTTTCTGATTAGGTATTTTATATTTTTGGTTTTGTTATCGGAGAACTGCATTACAATTGCATTGTATTTCAGTAGTGACTGGTGAAATATAAAATGATTTACATTAATTAATTTACAAACATGTATTGATACAATCTTACATGCATTGTATATATCAAGTATTAGTGCATTTTATGGCACATTTTCCTTGTTCCATGTTCAGCTTCACTGTTATGTAGTATGTACTGTGATTCATGAACAAGTATTGAAGCCACTCTGTGTAATTGTGTAATTTGGCGGGAAAGACACATCTGTTTTCTTCTCTATATTTTACAAACATTTAGCATTTTCTTATTTTAGAAATTCACTTTGTTTCTTGTTGCCCATTCAGAATAGTAAAATCAAGACTGCTAGCTAGAACTTGTTATCCAAGGGCTTGTTTCATGAAAGGGTCTGATTCTTAGCTATGAACCTTGTCGGGCCCGGAGCAAGAGTGCAATTTTCTCTGCGTTTCGCACAGAGTGTCGATAGCTGTTGGAATTCAAAAGCTTTAGGGTCTGAACGCACAGATAATTCCACCCTGGCTCTGCGTTTAGATAGCCTAGGCTCTTTTATGAAGCGAGCCCATAAACCTTGATTTAATGGCCTCCAAACAAGGAAAAACATAAAGTGTGTTAATTACAATTTAGTTGCTTATTTGGGAAAGTAAAAATTAGGATGAATGATGCTTTGGTGGCCAAAGCTCATTTTTGGTGACCTCGGTCCAGTAGACCAGTGCTAATTATATTACATTGTATTATAAATCTCTAGCTTTCAGCATACTTTTACATTAGCTCCTATTATGTTGGGTTAGTTTAGTTATTGTATTCAAATCATGAATTTAATATATATTTGAAAATACACTTGCACCGAGAAATTTATATTTCATTCATTTGTATATGTTTGTATGCGCAGGGGTGGCAAAGTTTAGGTCTTTGCATTACTGTATTTATTGCAGATAATTATTGCATCATGTACTATTTACTTTTAAATTTGGGCTAAGAATGATCATTTATTTCATCTGTGCAATAAACAAATTCTTCATTTCCTGCACACGATACTTCTGCCATTCAGTACATTGCGAACTTGATATGGAGACAGATAATATGAATAAAACATTAAGTGTATATTGTAAAAGAACAAACATTTCTTGTGCGTTTTTTGTATTACAAAGTTCTAAGAAGAGAGATATAGAGAGGGGCAGATTGGTAGAGATGAGAGTGAGGGGAGGGAGAGATAGAAAGAAAAGAGTGTTTATGTTATTTTGTAAATTATTTTTGTATTAAAAAATATATTTAAAAAATAGTTTTAGCATCCATCAATAATTCAAATTTCAGCCAATTTATACAAAATTCTTTCACCCCCTTTCATGTCCCCAGTCTACCCTAATTTGGTGCTGCATTAGGCGCTATACAAATACTGGGTGTAACAAAAAACCTGTTATGTTTTTAATCCGTAATAACTCGGTCGCTTATGAATGGAATTAAATCAAAACTTCAGACAATGTAAAGGGATAGTGTCAAATTTCCTGTACCAAGTTTTATCAGATTTCAAGCAGAGAAAGGGTGGCTATTGTCAATTTAAAAAAAAAGTAGTGTTACAAAAAACCTGTTATGTTTTTAATCCGTAAATAGACATGACTGTCCGCGGTCACCTTTTGTGTCTGTGCCCTCATTCACCAAGTCTTTTGTACGGGATGAATCCCAACCAAATGGTTGTTTACTCCTTGAATGCATCAATGAATGGGATATACTGCTTTATCTATGGGTGCATTGGGAAGAAGGTCTCAGATTCGAACCCACATTTTTAAATTGACAATAGCCACCCTTTCTCTAGTTGAAATCTGATAAAACTTGGCACAGAAAATTTGACAGTACCCCTTTACATTGTCTGAAGTTTTGATTTAATTCCATTCATAAACGACTGAGTTATTACGGATTAAAAACATAACAGGTTTTTTGTTACACCCAGTACAATCTATTATTATTATAAATAATCTAATGACGATTATTTTGAATGTGGGAAATATTCACAACAAATGATTAATGAAACAGAGATTTTGGTTTCTAAGAGGCTCAAAAATTTCAAAAATGATTTTCTCAGAAGTACACAAGTACCCTTCTCTCTCTCAACTGAAAGTAAAATAATGCTGTTATTGTCTTAGAGCAGACTTTTATTGAGCTACATATAATTAATTACAAACTGAAAGCAATAAAAGGGATAGTTGAGTTCTGGTAAGGAGAGTACAGTTTTGGTGAAACTGAATTTTAGTAACCAAAACCTGCATCATTACATTACAAACTAATAGTTATAACTAGAAAGGAACACAAAATTACAAATGACATAGTAAAGATCATGTTATCATTAAAAAAAAGAGCTGTTAAAACGTAAGAGGGCGCTCTCTAAACACTCATCGGTTTCAACCATTTTGAATAAAATATTGTGCATGTGATTCTTTGTTGAAATAGTGATTAGATAGAGAAATAACCAACAACTATTTAAATACCTATTTTGTAACTTTTTGAAAAGAGGAAGCATTTTTTTGAATTTTTAACGGCTGGTTCAAAATTCTCTAATAAACCTGGGGCCCCAGGTTTATTACAAATTGTTATATTTATGGATATTTCAGCCGTCTCTGAACCGATTTTGATCAAACAAAGATGATTTTATTATTTAAATATTATGCTCTTTCAAATTTTACACTCAGTTTTTCATTACCTCACAAAAAAAATAAGTAGTCTACCAAAACTCAACTATCCCTTTAACAAAGAACATTTGTACTGGTGTCTGTAATGTATTTTGTTTCTGTAATTGTAAAGCGAGAAGAAATATAGAATATGATCATGATAGTCCCTATAATTTGTCCCCCTTAAAAGAAAACACTTTTATAGAGCTACATATATCATCTTTTGTCAGTCTTATTGTCTTAACAAACTGAAATCAAATAGCAAAGAACACCTGTACTTGTATCTGTATTGTTACTGCCTTCTTTCTTTCATTGAGGTGAGGGGAGAAATAGATTATTGCATTATTTCCGAAGTCCAAATAGTTTTCCTCGCTTCAAAGAAAAAAGGTCTTTTATAGAGTTACATATGATTGATTTTCAGTCTTTGTGTCTTTACAAATAGAAAGTGATTAATACCCCCGTCACACTATCTACGTTCTCGCGCCGCTCCTAATCCCCATTCATAAATTTGGCAGAGGGAGGCGAAGCATTGTCCGAACGATGATTAAATGACGAATGAATGGGAGGATTATCGCACATAGTTGAAAGGATAGCCTCTCATGCATGGACATAATGGCTCCCTAAACAAAAGAGTAGAACGCCAACGACTTACGACCTCTTTCGACATGTCCAAAGCGGTCGTGAGTAGGACGTGGGTCTTGCCGACCTAGTCTTTTGTTCAGCGAGTTATTGTCTGGTGCATTCATGGAAGGACATCTATTGACACATGTGAGATAATCTTCCCATTCAGATCCTCATTGGACAAAAGACATTTTGCAGATACATTCCAGTGATTGTGAGCAGCTATTGTCTAGAACGTGGCTAGAGCGTGGCTGTAGTGTGACGGCACAGTGATTAACAGAGAACATGTGTCTGTAATGTTATTATTTTCTTTCTTTTATTGTGATGTGGGGAAAATAAAGTATTACATCTCGTTTCAAGTCCAAATAATTTGTCAACCCCCCCCCCCCCCCCCCCCCACACACACACACCAAACACCAAAGTGTAGATCCAACTGTCCAACACCCTTCTTGCAATATCTTATGAAAGGAAACAACTT